>VSDK01006763.1:12410-82305 GCA_009767595.1 Symbiodinium kawagutii | reverse complement strand
TCCCTACTAAATGGCCTGAAATGGCCTTAAAACCATACTGTGCATCTTTACCCTGCTCAAATTGAGGGGCTTCCCTACTGAATTTGCCTTAAATGAGATAAATGTACCCCAAACTTGATGATGTTGACTATTGAAATGACATCAGAATCAACCCATATGGTTTCCAGCAAAGCAACAAATGATCAAATCCTGTTGCTTTGCCAAGGTGGGAGTTCGTCATTGCGGAGCTGTCATCGGGGAAGTAATTTCCATACTAGCAATGGTCAGTCAATGGTGAATTATGCTACTATGGAGATTGCATACTGCACTAATGGTTAATCTTTGATGACTAGCACTGGTTATTTCCATACTAGCAGTAGTGATTTCCATACTCATTGATACTATATACTGTAAATTTGATAATAAATAACCATTGACTAACCTTAAATGACTCACATATACGAACCGTTGCTAGTAAACAACCATGACTACATGGGTGTTTTTCAAAATAGGGGGTACCCCCAAATCATCCATGATCAACCATGTATAGTAAACCAACCATAACTGGGGGGGCCCTATTGTGAAAACCCCCCTCATGTAGTAGTTGTTTGACCATTACTGTTGGTTATTATCCCTTATTATCAACCACTATTAATCATCATTAACCATTACTAATGATTGTGCCCCCATATAAATTTCGCATCACGTGTCACAAGATGTGCCACGTGAATCAAGATCAGGTTCATGATTACTGGGAGATTGAGCTCTAAAGTTACATCACCAGTGGCACGGCGACAGCTGATCCAAGCCCCCAAATTCGGTGGGTTGATCTGATAGAGGGGGTTCTTAAAATAGGAAACCCAAGAAATTGATGGTTTATTCAGTTTAATACTAAAAATGGGTAATAAATTAAACGATAACATGGATCTCCCAAAGCCATGTTCCATTTTTAGGACCTCAGTAACTGCTGCAGTTTAGTTTGCTGCTGCAGTTTGACCCACAAAACTTGTGCCTTCTTCTTTATCCACCTTGGGAGTTGCCTCTCGGGGGATTCATTCTTGGGGATTGATTCAGGCAGCGTTAGGACAAACCTGGGCGTGACAACACGAAATGACATGGGTAGGGGTACTACCTACCATTGGTAGTACCCGCAAAAGGACTATTTAAATATACAGTATATAATAGTCATAACCAATGTTCAACTATAGCTGATTAATGGCTAGTGATAGATGATAATAAGCAACAAGAATAGGATATGTACCAGCTGTATATGGCGATCAAGGCTTTAACCATCAATACTGGAGGCTAATAACCAACAATCTTATAGAGAGATGTAATGGTTCATGATGGTACACCAGGGGTACAGGGTTTTGACCCATAGCCTTATGAAAAATCTGGGCGTCACAACACTCAGTTGGTTGCAAGATTGGGACCCCTATGCATGTGCAAATAAAAAAAAAACATTTCTTTCAAGATTCCAGCCTGCGGAAAAAGAAAACCAAGAGCCAACCAGCAATAGTGGTTGATGCACAGGAAGAATCCCTGCTTTCTATCTTTCTAAACTAGAAATCCTGAACAAATCAGCTGTGGATCAAGGGCCCTAGTACCCCTGGCTGTTCACATTCCAAACCCATGAGCAGTCAAAACGTCCAACTGTCTGGCTGTGGTGGTTTCTCAAAATGAGGTAATTACCCCCAAATCATCCTTTACATCAATCATTCATAGGAATGAAACCATTTTTGGGGTCCCCTATGGCTTAAGAAACCCCTATGTGAACTACTACCTCGTTTTTGGGGATTGTTGGTAATGACTCAATGCCCCATAGTCACACACAGTGGCTATATCTCCCAACATCCCCCAAATAACCAATCTACTTTGGCTGTAGAAGTGTTCATCGGACCCTTTTTGTTGATGGTTCTTCTTGACCCATAGCCACGTATTGTTGGAAAATACCCTGTCTTTATGATTATTGTTACCTATTATCAATCATGAGATCATGAACCATGATGGGTTCTTAACCGTTGGTATGGTTGTATAATATTGACCCCACAGCCCCACCGTCACATACATGTGGTTTAAATACGTGTGCAGCCATATCCTATGTACAAACAATCAAGCTTTATTCTCTAAGCCAATAGGCCTTATTATATGCTGGTTTCTCGAAATAGGGGGTACCCCAAAATCATCTAATATGAATCATCTATAGTAATATACCAACCCTTTTGAGGGTCCCCTATTTTCGGAAACACCCATATGGCTGTGCGTCAAAACCCTGTACCCCTGGTGTACCATCATCAACCACTATATTCCCTTATCATTGTTGGTTATTAGCCTCCATTATTGATTGCTAATATTGACCCGTAGCCATAATGTCAACCAATGGTAGGTAGTAACCCAGCTTAGCAACCACTTAGTAGCCCTCCCCATAGTAGCCATTAGCAACCCAGCTTGGTAACTGGTTGGTGGTTGAACCACCCCTATGAAAAATACGCTTTTCAACCAACCATTTGTTAATCATTAGGAAAAATAAAAAATGTCAATCAAACCACCAGCCAATAATGAGCCAATAGGTCATTTCCAAGCCAATTACTGGCTTATTAACCATTACTGGCTTGGTAACCATTAGTCATGCTTACTAATGGTTACTAATGGTTAACTACTAATATTACTAATAAGCCAATATTAACCATTAGTAACCATTAGTAATACCATTAGTAATCATTACTAATATTACTAATTAACCATTACTAACCATTACTAATATTACCAATATGGTGGTTTCTCAAAATATGGGACCCCCAAAAATGGTTGGTTTATTACTATGAATGACTATTAATGGATGATTTAGGGGTACCCCTATTTTGAGAAACACCCATATTGCCTATTAACCATTAGTAACCATTAGCAACGCCTTGGTTCACCAACGGTGAGCACCGCAGCTCCTTCCCCCTTTCGATCCTGGCTGCCCTGAGCTTCCCAGACCGTCCGCTTCACTGCGTCCAGCGACTCCTGGGCGCGCCAGGGCTTCACCGCGGTGCACGGTGGCGCACCGGTGCACGGTGGCAAGTCAGCCACTTGGAAGTCTTGATGGCTAATGATGGCTAATGATCGCTAATTGTTAATGATGGTCAATGGGTAACCATGGGTGATGATGATGGGTAATGATGGTTAATACATTACGGTATTCGCAATAGCAATCACTCGTGAACAATCAATTTACTATCATCAACCACTAACAGTCGATTTCAACTCAATCAAGCATAATTCTCAATCAGTTGACAACCAGGGTTACCAGCTATTCACCATGACGAAGCATTAACCGTTACTCTTCTTAACCATTAATTGATGCTAATGTTGTCTTCTTAACCAATCTTAACCAATCCTAACCAATCTTAACCATTGCTCTTCTTAAGCATTAATTGTTAATGGTTAAGCAGACCTCTCAACCATTAATTGACCATCATTAACAATTGTCGACCACCACTAGCCCCATGTTGACCAGCACGAATCATCACTAATCATCATTATTAACCATGCTTCTCAACCTATCATCGTTCACCATCACCACATGGAATCATTCACCATCGTTCTAAGTAAGCAACCAACTAACCAACTACCCAATCAGTCAACATTAACCAACCAACCTCAACCAAACTCAACCAACTAACCAACCAACCAACTAAGCAACCAACCTCAACCAAACCCAACCAACTCACCAACTAACCAAACTCAACCAACCAACTAAGCACCCAACCAACTAACCAAACTACCTCAACCAACCAAACTCAACCTCAACCCACCAATCTCAACCAACCAACCTCACTCATCAAGCAACCTTACCCTGGCCCCGCATCCTTCACCACCCGCCTCGCCTTGTCGCCGCTGATGGGCTCCAAGAAGCGCCGGAGAGCCATGACTCGGAGACGAGGGAACCGTCGTGGTGACCGTGTAACCACGTGGCGGGTGGAACCGTTGAGGTTGGCTGAGGTCGGTTGAGGTTGGTTGGTGAAGGTTGGTTAAGGTTGGCTGATTGGTTAAGGTTGGCTAAGGTTGGCTAAGGTTGGCTAAGGTTGAGATTGGTTGAGTTTGGTGAAGGTTGGTTCAGTTTAATGAAGGTTGGTGAAGGTTGGTGAAGGTTGGAACCAAGATGCAAGGTTAGCTGGTTGGTTGGTTAGGGTTGGCTAGGGTTGGTTAGGGTTGGTTGGTTGAGTTTGGTTGTTGATGAAGGATGCTTTGATTGGTTGGTTGGTTGAGGCCGGTTCGATTGGCTGATTGGTTTCTGGGTTTGGCTGGTTGGTTGCTAGGTTGATGGAGTTGGATATTCACATAGAAAATTGGGGATATGGCACCATTACCTGGCTTTTTTGGCTACCATCATGATGTTAGTTGCTTACTAGTTCGTCGACATGGGTTGACATCAAGAATAGTGGTAAAGGATCCATCCTCAATAGTGGTTAAGCAGCTTGAGGAAGCGAGATTCAGACAACAATGATGAATTTAGCCAAACGTATTCATAAAAAGGGCTAAATTGACTGCGTGGTACCCGACAGTAGCACCCAACAACCATAAACAGAATTATGGGAATAGAACATGTGATAGAACCCATTACTCCACAATGATTACACTACCATAACTACCATTTGGTTCGGCCACTCCTGGTAGCTCCTGGCCTCGCTCCCTCTTTGAAAGGTCATAGGGATACCCCTGTCTCCAAACTGCTCGTTCCCAACCAACAACCCTCCTGGTAGGCTCAAGCTCCTTGGGTCCCGCTCGCCCTTCGGATAAACCACGGGCCCTGGCATCCCGCGTCGCCATTCAGCTGAGGTCCCAAACAAACCTGCTCGACGACTTGAAACTTATTGGGAAAGCGCCTGCCATGGCCACGGCGGAGCCAGGACAACTTGGGTGGCTTGGGCGTGTTTAGTCACTGGATTGATGGAAAAACCTACAGGAAGACATGGTTTGAATCACGAATTTTTTTGGTTCCGACGTCAAGTTTGTACCGTATCTGGGAGTCAACCTGGCAAGGACCCCCAACAAATGACGCTTCTTTCACAACCAAGATCCTTGGATTAGATGCACCCGTCCTGAAGAACGGTTGACATTCTGCTAGCATGTCCAGTGATAAAACACCGCGAAAGGAAAAAAACACTGAGAAAAACGATTCACTACTCCATAAGTGGCTTTATTTCAACTACTTACTATATGGCTGTGGGTCAAAACCCTTTCCTATCATTAACCATAGTTTTCCCCATTATTGTTGGTTATTATCCCCCATTGGTTGGTTGGTGAATATTGACCTATAGCCACATTTTTTTGTCCAACTGTTCAGCATGGGTTCACTATCAAGCACAGCATTCGGGTGGCGGGTGCCCCAGCTATTGGGGACACCCAGCTGGCCTGATGGTGTGTCCGTGTTGCCCTGGCACTCTCAACCCACCATTAACCACCAGCAATTACTCATCATCAACCATCATTGATCACAAATGAACATCATGAACCACGAGCAATTATGCATCAACCACTCAACCATAAGATTCACCACCAATCACTGCCCATCATTACAAACATAAAACTGGTTGGTGGTTGAACCACCCCTATGAAAAATCTGCTTGTCAACCAACCATTTGTTAATGACTAGGGAAAATAAAACATGTTTGAAACCACCAAACAGAAAATCACTAAGGATTCATCACCACCATTCCTACCTCTTAAAGCTGCTCCTGCCGACCTTCACGGCACCAGCACAGCTTCCCCTCCTCAAGGCATGCAGCACCGCTTCCAAGACTTCCAAGGGCACATCCGGAGCCATCTGACCCCTGGCGCCCGATGAAAAAGGTACAGAGTGGTACCAGCCGGTTAGTTAACTTAGGTTAGTAATGGTTATTACTGCTTAGTAATGGTTTGCAATGGTTAGTGATGCTTAATAATGCTTAGTAATGGTCAGTAATTGTTAGTAATGGTTAGTAATGGTAAATGGTTAAATTACTGTACTTCAAAAGGAACCACTAGTAATGGTTTGCAATGGCAAATAATAGTTAATGATAGTCAATGATAGAGGATAGTCAGTAACAATAGTGGTTAAACAACTGGTGGTATAACTAGGGTAACTACTATGAGAATGGTAGTTATGATAATACTGAATGATGGGTTATGCTTTTGGGGGTACCACTCTGTACCAATGGTGTTGAACTGGTTCATTCATGTCGTTTTTTGTGATTAATGGTTGATGATGAGAATATGGGATATGTTCGATGGGTTATGATTTTGAATCATGGTCGAGGTTGGTTGAGATTGGTTGATGATGGTTTACAGAGTGGTCAGTATTGGTTGATTACTGATAATGGATTACAAAGGTTGAGAATGGTTGATATTGGTACATTATATAGTAGCTGGTTGGTGGCTATATAAATTGAAAAATGGTTCTTATGTTGGTTGATAAGGACTTATGAATGATGATTGCGTATGATTGCTACTCGTGCATACATGGTTGCCCATAGCGATAAAGAATAGCTCAGGCTCTAATGACTGATGATGGTTCTCAATAATGATTTACGATGGCTAAAAATGGTCGAGAGCGGCAAACAAAGGCCAAACATGGTCATGGTTGATCATGTTTGATGGTAATGGTTGATGTATTGGTTGTATAATGGTTATATCATCTTGGTTCATTAGTGGCTGAGACAGTGTAATTGTTGGTAGTGCTTTGCTTGGTGGCAGCATCACGACTGATACGCATTGATGTGGACAGTAAGTTAGTGGTTGATGCTTCGGAATGCTTGATTATGCCCCTAATGATGGTCGAAAATGCTTCAGAGTGGCTATCATAATAAGAAACAATGCGATGCGGTCAAAAATGGAGCCCTCAAAAACCCGTGATATCAATGGCTAATGAGGAAGTTCATGGTTGACTGATGTTGACTGATAGCTGAAAGGTTGATACTGGCTGGTCAATGGAATGCGAGCCATTTTGCCCCACATTAGAGCCCGAGGGGTGAAAAACATGGGGATCGTCAGCCATTGTAAGATCAGTCATCTGAGGTCAGACAGTAATTTCATATGATTTCGAGATATGAAGAAGCAGCAACAACGCCAACAACAACAACAACAACAACAACAACAACAACAACAACAACAACAACAACAACAACAGCAACGACAAAACCAACAGAAGCAATCTCAACAGCAACAGCAACAACCAGTTAAAAATGGTGCGTAGATGTGCATAGTGGTAGATGTGCTGGTCACTGGTTCAATGCAACAATGGTCTACCGAGACAGTCCGGGGGCTGTTGCATATCTTCACATGAAGTTTCGCTGCACGCGGTACAAAAATGGGCCTCAAAAATTGGTGGCTTCCCCACTAACAATGGCTATTGGTTGAGGGGAACATCTACAGGAAAGCCTTCTTTGAAAAAGCAATTCAATGGGTTTGCCGTAAATGTTCCAGGGAACCATTTCTGGGATATCAAGAATGGCTATTGGTTCGTACCCCCATTGATGGATGGACAAACCCAAATATCTGATGGAGTTTCACCCCGTGGTTAACCATAGGAATTTTGGACGGTTGCCCTGGTAGTACCTCCAGAAATGCCGTGTTTTGCCAAGCATCCCCGGTGCATCACATGCAACTCCACCCTTCCGGTGCCACTACCCGCAATAGTTGATGAACGAACAGGATTGCCATGCCATCCATGATCATCCTACAGCTCCTTGATGGCCCAAAAGTTGCGTACAAAGACTGTGGTTGCTGGCACTGCTTACGTTTTCCCACCAGACTCACCCTTCCTTCAGATGCAATATCTGTCTCAGCGGTGACCAATCCTGATGGGGAACCCTAAAAATGCTTGGTGTATTACTATGAATTGTTAATAAATGGATGATTCGGGGGGTCCCCTATAACTTGAGAAACCGCCACATGAACCAACCTGTAACGGTGTCCTGACTGTTCCAGTGGTGAGCCAACCTTGCTCCCTTGCGCCGTCAGCCTCTGAACCATTTCAGTCTTGTAAGTCGTGAGCCTAAGCTGATCAGAAGTGCCATCGAATTATGGTACAAGGTGAGCCCCCAACCATTGACTAGGGTGAATTCTACCACTTACAGTACAGGGGGTTAACTACCAGCTATAATCTTTACAATTAAGGGCTATAGGAGGTTGTAGTTGGTTTACAATTCACTTAACTAGGGTGAATTCTACCAGTCAAAGGGGGTGAACCAACCCAACGTAGAGCTGGTTTTCAAGCCACTGCCCATGTCGTTGTGGCATCGGGTCAATCAGTAACCATTCACCAACCGGGGGGGGTCCTCAAAATAGGAAACCCCAAGAATGGATGGTTTTTTGCTACAAATAGAAACCCCAACAACTGGGGGTTACCCCCATTTTGAGCCAAAACCCAACCATTGGGTCCAAATTCTGCACTCCACATCCCAGGATCGCATGGGGTTAGGATATGAAGCCGGAAAAATCGAAGCTGTTGGTGCTGTTGACGGGTGCACTCGTGGTTCCACAAAAAACTTGACGCTTGCCAAGGAGCAGCGATGGTTAGTTTCCCATTTCCACTCCGTCCCGTTCGGACTGTCACTTTCCACGGGGTTCGTCTCAGATGAGGAGCCCGTACTCACCAATCATTGACAAACCACTAAGCGACCATTGAACAATCATTGACAATTCATAAGGCAACATAGTAAATTGGGCCATAGACCCTCCATTTTAGCTTGGCTGACAACCACGACGAGCCGAATGATATCGCCCGAACAGCTATGATGATCATCCGCAGCATTATCATCAACCATCATTAACAATCATGAAGTATCAACTGCTCATCAAGCAATGGGATGGTCATCAACCATCATTAACCATCATCCACTGATCATCAATCATCATTAAGCATCATGAAGCATCTGACCATGATAAACATTTCAGTTGATGGTCAAGCATTTGACCATGTGGTCAAGATTATCATGAACCATCATCAACCATCATTAACTATCATCAAGCAATCCCGACCATGCTATAACCCCTTCTCAACCGTTGACCACTCGAGATCGAATCACCAGTAACTAGCAAATCTGAACTATCGTCAATCACTGCGGCGATGAGTGACCACTAGTGCACACAATATTGCATCATGGTACAACCATCATCAACCATGGTTAGCCATGATTAACCATCATTTAGCAATCAATAACCATCCATAAATCACTGCGGCGATGAGTGACCACTAGTGCACACAATATTGCATCATGGTACAACCATCATCAACCATGGTTAGCCATGATTAACCATCATTTAGCAAAAAAAACCCATCCATATCCATCCGTTAACCATCAATCATATAGCCATTGATCAACCATCAATCGATTAACGATCAATGGACCACGAGTAGCGATATACATCATTGAACATCAATGAACCATCAATGAATTCAATTAACCACTCATCAACGATCAACTAGCCATCAACTAGCCATCAACTAGCCATCAACCAGCCATCAACCAGCCATCAATCAGCCATCAACTAGCCATCAACTAGCCATCAACCAGCCATCAATCAGCCATCAACTAGCCATCAACTAACCATCAACCAGCCATCAACCAGCCATCAATCAGCCATCAACTAGCCATCAACTATATAGCCATCAACGAACAATCAACTACTGTAGCCATCAACTAGCCATGAACTAGCCATCAACTAACCATCAACTAGCCATCAACTAGCCATCAACTAGCCATCAACTAGCCATCAACCATCCATCAATCAGCCATCAACTAGCCATCGACTAGCCATCAACTAGCCATCAACTAGCCATCAACTAGCCATCAACTAGCCATCAATTAGCCATCAACTAGCCATCAACTAGCCATCAACCAGCCATCAACTAGCCATCAACTAGCCATCAACCAGCCATCAACTAGCCATCAACTAACCATCAACTAGCCATCAACCAGCCATCAATTAGCCATCAATTGCCATAGGTTCCTATCACATCCACACCCACCATCCGCCCTCTTGCCACGCCGACTGAGATCCCCCAACAGCACGCCCAGAGCCTCGCAACCGGACACCTGAACATTCCTGCACAAGCGATACATGCGCTTGGGAACGGTTTGTATGGGGTCAATGGTGGTACTTGGATGTGCAAATGGGGTTATAACCATAGCTATAAGTATTATGAGGTAGCTTATTACCCCTAAAAAACAATGTTTGGGACCACTTACTAAGTGGGGGTGCACATCCAAGTTAACAATGATTGATGATGGTAAATGGTTTGCAATGGTTAATGATGGGCAATGACTGTTAATGACCGTTAGTGACCGTGAATGACCGTTCATGACCGTTAATGATGCTTGGTGATGGCTAGTGATGGCTAATGATGGCTAATGATGGCTAATGATGGCTAATGATTCATTATGGGTAATGATGGGCTCATGATAAATGATGGATGGAAAGCAATGGTTTAACAATGGTGACTAATCAACAGTTATCAATGGTTAATGGTGGTGAATAAGAGTTCATATCTTTTCATGGCGGTTGACGATGCTAAATGATGGTTCATGGTGCTGATGGTAAATCAAATCGTCACGAAGAGGCGTCATAAGCTTGGGTCAAAACCCTACACCCCTAGTGTGCCATCATTAACCACTGCATTCCAACTATTGTGGTTGGTTATCCCCATGAAATTGATGATTAAAGCCTTGACCCATAGCCACAAGCAACCACTGGATGTGAAACCTTACAGGAAATGAAACCGACGAGACTCGAACCAATCCTTCAAGGAGATGCGGCGACGACGGAACTATAAGCAAACCCTCATTAGCCTCACGAGCAAAGCTCGTGGCAATCATTAATCCTCATTGACCCTCATTAACCAGCATTAACCGTCATTGATCAGCATTGACCATCATTACCCAGCATTCACCATCATTAACCAGCATAAACTATCATTAAGCAGCATAAACTATCATTAAGCAGCATAAACTATCATTAACCAGCATTGATCATTAACCATCGTTAATCATTGACCATCATTCATCATTGGCCATCATGAACCATCAAATAGGTGGTTTACCTGAAAAGTTGACCTATCAAAAATGATGACTTTAATATCGTGCAAGAGGGGAAGTCTCATCTCTACTTGACATGATCCTGATCATATTCTTGTAAAAGCAAAAATTCACCATTTGGTGGTTTCTCAAAAAAGAGGTCCCCCCCCCCAATATGGATGGTTTTTTGCTATTACTATAGATGTTTACAGTAATATGAAGGATGATTTGGGAGGTCCCCTGTTCTTAGAAACAACCAAATGAATCGTAGCTATCAAAACAATGTGAAGCTTTGAGATAATGTACAAATTTGTTGAGTAACAAATGTGATTGAGTTACAAAAAAGGTTATCATATCTTCTGAATTCCACTGTGGATTATTGAAATCAACCCCCAAATTGGATGGTATCAGCCAACCAATACATACGTATATACATCCATCAAATTTGGTTGGTTCATGTGCACCAGTTGGGTAGCATTGGATGAGCCATATTGCTAGTGCATACCCAGCAAGTGTACATACTAACTCCAGCTAGCAAGCAATCAGAGTGTGTAACAACCAATATTGATATTCTCTAGCAACTGGCAATAGCTGAATAACCACCATGTTTATATATCATGAAATCTCACTGGCTTACTGGGATAGCCACCATCATCATTTCTACTCCAACTTCTGAGCATTCCACCCACCAGGCCCCTATTCTGTGTATACTTCACCATGACCGTTTGGATTGGTACCCCGAAAACAGATCAGCTGATCTGTACTTGTGATACCTGTCAGAAATCTGGTGAACGTAAAAGGAATGGTTAGCTGGTTCATAAAGCAACCTTATGACTTTCTTCTCCGCAAACTTGCTCCAGATGATGAACGAACATATCGACAAGCTAGTTGTCCAACCGGCCGCGCAACATGCGTAACACCGTCCCCTGGTGGTTCGGCAAGGTGGGGAGTTGCAAATTGGTACTCAGCCATTTGACCACAGTTATATGCTTGTGGGTAGCCCCGAACGTACCCCAAACAGCTTGGTTCACCAAACCCATCACCAATTCTTGGGCTTCTTCACCCCCAAACCATGTGGCTGTGGCTACCACCGCTAACTCTTCACATCCCTAGCCATGGCCGATCCGCTGGTCGCGCCAGTGAAGGGCATCCAACTGGTTCTTGGCATCCCAGCAGGACCGAGGAGTGCAGTTTCATCGCGGCTGTGACCACTTGCACCACATCGTTCAGCTCTGCAGACGTCACTGCGACGCTTGAGCCACCTCGGTCACAGCCGCTGCTGCGTCGCCCAGACTCAACGACTGGATTTGATCAACCCCCTGCTGCTGAATCACCGCACGGTGAACGTAACAACCATCGTATAAACAAGTCTAAACCAGTCGAACAAATCATTTCCACTGGTGGCAACTTTTTTGTTGCCCAAATTGTTGTGAAAGCCCATGGCTCTCTCGCCATCGTTGGGTGGTTTCCTTTCATGACTCTGGCACACAACTGGTCTGGGGCCCGGCTGGATTCCACTCGTGGATTTTCTCAAAGATCCCAGGGAGATTTGTCAAATTTGTCGACATGCGGTGATACATAGCTTGATGATGGTGAATGCCGTTTAGTGATCTCAACAAATGAGTTGATTCCAACATACTTGTGGGTACAACCGCTGCAATCGTCAGCCAAGGCTTCGGAAACCATTCTGAACCATCATGAATCCCAGTGTCGCCTTTGACCGCTTCTAATTGGCAATATGATCCTGCATCATCACTACTTGAAAAGAAATTCCTCATTGAAATACACCTATGCCAATGGCCAATAGTGGCTTATACTTAGTCGCTGACGAATCACCAACCATGACGGATTCACCAAAGTATCATGAACCATCACTAGCCAGCACCATCCACTGAAAAACTGAGATTTTTCCCAAGTGACTAACTTGCCATAGGTGCAATGGCAGCAGGGGCATAGACCGGTCGCGCCGGTGACGTCCCTGCGACGTCGTTGGGACGCCCCACGTTCCGCTTCGTCGCAGATCTCAACGATGGCGCGAAGGCTGGCGTACTGAGCAGCGCCGTGTGGGTTACCGTTGGGCCAGCAGATGGCCCTCCCGGGGTTGGCATGGGGGGGGTTATGGTGCCCTGGCATGGAGTTAAGGTTGGTGAATGATGGCTGATGAGTAGATAGGGTGGTTCGTGGTGGTGAACCCATGCTTGATCAACGGCTGCATGCTGGTGAAATGGTAGTTTAACAACCAGAAATCACCAGCAAGAAACTTGGGATCTATACAATAGGGGTATGACAATGGAAGGGATGGTTAAACGTGGTTAATCATGGGATGGTCATGCATAAGAATCACTGGCTAATCATGGTGAATCATGATCAATCATGGTTAATTTGTTGAGTCAATGATGCTTAATAATAGCAACAAGCAATGACCAATACAGTATCTTTACTAGTGGGTTTGGGAAAGTCAATTCCCTGGCGGTTCAACCAATGCCTAACAATCAGCCGGTCTATCATGGCCGATGTGCATCCCCACTGCTCGTAACTGGTGACATGAAGCCATGAGTAGTTCAGGGC
Source organism: Symbiodinium kawagutii (assembly GCA_009767595.1). NCBI lineage: Eukaryota > Dinophyceae > Suessiales > Symbiodiniaceae > Symbiodinium > Symbiodinium kawagutii. The sequence continues at coordinate 68,716 of VSDK01006763.1, read as the reverse complement.
TAATGCACCTACCTTATAGGCTTGATTTGGGTGTTGCTCAAAACAGGGGTACCCCCCAAATCATCCGTTTTTTACGATTTACAAAAGTAAACCAACCTTTATCATGGGGTACCCCCAGTTATCATCCTTTATCACCATTTTGGGGGCTCCCTAAGGCTCTAGAAACAACAACATTTACCATGGTCATATCCACTACCGGCCACGGTGCAGCACCTTGGCCCGAACCGTGGTCCAAGGTCCAACCAACAAGCAACCAACGAGTAGTCATGGTAGATAATTATTATGAGTACTGGTTGGTTGATCATGGTTGATTATTATCATTATCGTTGGTTGATGTTGGTTATTGCTGGTCATGGTAGATAATGATAACCAAGCAATAACCAAACAACAACCAACTGAAATATGCTTAACAACTACTGGTAGACAAGGATAGGGAATAGGGATAACTGCAAGCAACCAACGAGGACTAATGGGTTACTGTAATACGGATTACTTGATATGATGATAGGGTTACTAACTGGCAATAAGCAACTAGTAAGCAGAGAATAGAGTTACTTGATATGATAATGGGGATTGATAATCAACCAACCAAATGATAATAGGGGATTGATAATCCAGGCAATATGCTCAACAACTACTGATTAATCATGGTAATTGATTAGTATGGAGCACGAGCTGATGCTTGGTCAAGGTCATAGCCAGTAATTGCAATGCTGGTAATTGCTCAAGAACGGCTAGTAATTGCTGTTGCTCATTCTTGGCGGCAGGTTCACTAGTATTATTGCTGGTTGCTGATAAATAGTCACCTGCCAAGACCTGATAAGCTGCGGGTTGCACGCTGAGCTGATTTATGGTTGGTAGTCACTTGATTTTTTTACCGCCCAATATTTACTCTTTTTGGTGCATCATCATCATCATCATCATCATCATCATCATCATCATCATCAACATCATCATCATCATCATCAACAGCATCATCATCATCATCATCATCGTCATCATCATCATCATCATCATCATCATCATCATCATCATCATCATCATCATCATCATCATCATCATCATGTTCCACCACCATTAGCATCAAGATGAGCGGTGTCGGCGCCCCAGGGAAAATCACAGCTACAATCATCCACGGACGCCACTTCCAGCTGAAGAGTTCGATCGTCGTTAAGCATTCTGAGCCATCATGAACTTAATGATCCAAGCACAGTAGTGACCAATAGTAGTAACTTAATGATTTGAACCATAGTAGTAATTGTCTAATGTTCATCCTGAAGAGTTGAAGCTAATGATTTAAGGCTAATAATAGGGGATGATAACCAACAATAAGACCAATATGGGATAAACAAAGAGCTGGGCTACTACCTACCGTTCGTGAATCGTACGGCTATGGGCCCATCAAGAATGAGGGATAATCACAAACAATAATATCTGGAAAATAGTGGTCGACAATGGTACAGCAAAGGCACAGGGTTTTGAACCATAGCCATGTGTCAAACCACTCATGAACGAATCTATTGCACCATATCCCGAACCGTTGTTAACATCCGGCGAACGGGAGGCTATATAACGAATCTATTTCACAGTTAACAAATACTTACAGTAATCATGCGATTGGCCAACTGCTAACAACTGCTTACAGGCCTAACTGCTTACAGTAATCTAATTCACGGCTTACAGGCCTAACCAGCGCCACTCGCAACTGCTTGGCCGGTGTCATGTACTACCACCACCAGATCACCGCAGCACACACGGCCACCCCGTCCTGAAGATCAGCGCATTGAATGCGCTCCCTGCGCAGAAGTTGGGAGAAGCCCATGGCTGATGCGTTTGGCAATGGTTATTGTGAATGGTCGGTGAATGGTTGATGGATATTTTAATGGTTATTGTGAATGCTTGATGGATATTTTAATGGTTTTAATGGTTATTGTGAATGCTTGATGGATATTTTGGTGAATGGTTGATGGTCATTTTGGTGAATGCTTGATGGATATTTTAATGGTTTCTCAAAATAGGGGACCCTCCTAATCATCCCCAAATAGTTTGTTTTAGATTATCAGCCGGTGATTTTCGGGTACCCCCATTTTGAGAAACCACCATTTTGGTGAATGGTTGAGATTGTCATTTGGTTATGCTTGATGCTGGATCCTGACCCTATCAATGGGTAGTTAGTTGCTATGGTTATGTTGAACTCATGATTGATGGATGGCCAGTTCAATAGTAAGGGTGAATCAACAATTGTTTGAGTGTATCAGTAGTTACATAATGGGCTGCCTATCGAAAATACATTAACAAGTGATCATTCACGATGGTTATGTCCGTAGCTATGGTTCATGGTGAATGGTTGTTGCTTAACTGGTTAATTATTGTTGCGAGCTCTTGTTATGGCTGTTTGCCATCGTCAATAGTTGCTGGCATTGCGTGAATGGCTCATGGTTATGGATAATATTAGGTACACACTGGGTCTCAAGATCTGGTATTATGATGGTGGTGTGTTTTGGTTCTTTCGCACTCACAGGTGATTGCTTGATCAATATCATGAAATGGTTGCACTATGGTCATTGCCAATGTTTGGTACAAGGTGGGCCCCCAACGTTGGTTTGCGGCTAACTTAAATAGGATTAAGTACCGGTTGTCGGGAGTTATGATCCAACTTATAACTAGTAGGGGCCCGCCTTGTATAGTCTGACTCTTGGCTTGTTCACCTCCGACTTTTTTGGTTGGTCAATAACCCTTTGCCATTGACATACCCAGCTCTACCATGTTAATCACCACTGTTCATCCCATGATTGACCACTCTGAACCACCACTATTCACCACACTAACCATTAATGGTGTTCAATCACTATTGACATAATCAGCACTTCTAACCACTATTAACCACTCTTTAAACACCACCGCTACTAACCACCATCGTTCTCAATTGGTGATTCACCACTATTCTCCATGTTCACCGGTTATGGTCCTTAATCACTATTGACATAGTCAGCGCTATTGACACAAACAGCACTTCCGACCACTATTAGCCACTCTAACCACCACTCACAAATGATTATCTTAATCACCACTGTCATACAACCCTGAGCCATACTAATCGCGACGATCATAGAGCCATATCAATCACCGCCACTAACCATATCAATCAGCACTATTCACCACATTCACCATTTAATGGTCCTTAACCACTACATAATCAGCACAATTAACCACTCTTAAACACCACTATCATTCACCACCACTGTTTTTTATTCACCACCACTGCGAACCACTATTAAGCAAAAGATAAAGAGTGGTTAATAACCATTATCAACCATTCTCAATCTCACATTAATCACTGTTGACCACTATTCAGTGATTGAACCATAGTTTTTATCAACTGCTATTCAGCACTGTTAACCACTGTTTTATCATAATCACCACTATTCACCATATGATTCACCACTCACCACCATGTCATCCAGGCGCTTGCGCGCCCACAAGCACCGGCGCCTCATGGCTTCCATCAGGACGGGAAGCCCTGCAATGCAGCCAGCAGCCCACCTGGTTGCGCGGCCCCTTGGTGGTCCCAGGTCGGTGGTGAAAGCAACCTCTCTAGGTAGCAACCATGGTGCTTATAAGGGCTTTAAGGGTTATAAGAGCTGCAAGGGTTACTAGGATTGTAAAGGTTATAAGGGTTGTAAGGACTATAAGGGTTGTAAGGACTATAAGGGTTGTAAGCTACCTAAAAGGCTTCATCACCATGACTATATCCCAGTTATCATGGTTCGCAACCATGGCTATATCCCAGATGAGCAGCCCCTTTGTTGCTACTGATGAAAAAATGGTGATTTGTTCATGGTTGTAATGGCTGTAAATGATTGTAAAGTGCTGGCAAATAAACATAGTATTACTGTACAGTACAACGAAGGTATGTTCTGCTGCGGAAACTCTTGAATCTAGGAACAAATCCATGATTAGGTTTTCATTCACTGTCATCTGTAAACCTACATGTGCAAATACATACAAATGTATATATATATATATATATAGATACAGTAAATACATCTACATCTGGAAACACATCATCTGGGTTGGCTTGACTGAGACGAAGAAGAATGCAATCCGTTTCACAGCAGGTAGGGATGCAAAAACGATGCCCTGTGAAACCACAAAACGGCCGCCGTACATACTATAATGTCTATATATACGACTTGCTGCTAGCTCTATCTGCTGTCCCTCTGCTACCACAGCAAATCTGGCGGTCCCCTGTCTCATGACTGGGAGCCCCTGGCATCAAATCACGGAGATTTCCACAGTCTTCCTGCGCTCGCACAGCTCGGCCACCAGTGTGAAACCAAATTAATGTCAAACACTAATTAGTAACGAAGATGTATGGGAGTTAGTGATATTGGCAATGAGTATGGGTTATGTATCTACTGGTAATTAGCATTAGTAATGAGGATGCATTGGAGTTTGTAACTACTAATATCCCGACAGTAGTTCATAAATCTATAACATACTACAGCAACTTTGGGGTTTATAAGCTACCAGCATTTATATGCAGGGAGCCAGATATGAACCCAGAGCTGGTTTCCATTTAAGACAAACCCAACAGGGTCAGAGCCCAACAGGGTCAGAGCCCAACAGAACAGGTTGTCACATCCCGTTGAAATCAAGAAGTGTCACTAATAGAATCCCGATGTACATCATGGCAACATCTGAATCATACGGAGAGCACAATGAAAGCAGGCATAGATCCCAGCGAAAAGAGTATGAATCCTCAGGGTTTGGATACCCCGATTTTTCAAGTGATCAGTCAAAATAGAACCATCTATGATAACTGCATGTATTTGCCATATTAATAAGCAGGTGAATCCTATTCGCTGCCTGGTCAATACGCTGGTTGATTTCAACGTGGCCAACCCAAGAATGCACCTGGCACCTGCTTCACCTGCCTTTGGTCAACGGCTTGGTGAACCTAGGAAAATCGACCTTGGAAAGCGGTGAGTTTTCGCCACCTATCGCCACCTGGTTTCCAACGCAAATGGTGAGGGTTCCGTCCTACCCGTTGTGATGCTGGCTGGATGTTCTTACTTGTCGTCCTGAATGTTGGATCCGTCTGTTAACAAACTATCACTAGTTTTCCCATAGGTAGCTGGTGAAGCTTTATCAACATGACCCATGATTCTTGCCGCACGTGACGCTGCTGCAGGGGCCGAAGCAACGACCAACCACCATCCACCCACCATCTGCCCACCTCATCAACCCTCGACTAAGCCCCGACCCCAACCCACCAGCCACCTTCGACTCGCCCGCAGCCATCCACAGCAGGCGCAACTGCGGTAGCGCCGTCTGCAGCGGCAGGCGCCACTGCTGTGTTGCCATGTGGCCCAAGCAGACAGCGGCAGCCTGGGTCGGTGGGTTCCATTCAAACATATGGCTGTTTCTCAAAATGGGGGACCCACCAGTTGTCGTCCAAGAGCTTAACCACCGCAATCAATCATCCATAACTTGGGGTAATCCCCGGTTATCATCCAGAAACTCCCATATGCTACTCCCAGATGCTTCACCACTAGCTCTTCGTCAACTATATCTGAACCATTCAAACATGCGGGTGTTTCTCAGAATAGGGGGCCTCTGAATCATCGTTGTTGAAACATCTATAAGAATAAACCAACCACTTTTGGAGATTCCCTATTTAACCATCATTGGCCATATTGTGCTTCACCAGTAAGTCTTAGGTAACCATTCCTTAACCATTCTTCACCTTAAACTTTCAACCCTACGATTGTTAGTAGCTGTGTCACCATTCTTATTTCTTATTATCCCCATCTTTAACCCCTATTAACCATTATGGTGGTTTCTCAAAATAGGGAACCTCCAAATCATCCACTATTAACCATTTATAGTAATAAACAAGCCATTTTTGGGGCTCCCTATTTTGAGAAACCCCCTTATGAACCCTATGCTTCCCCAGCAAATCTCAACCACTTCAGCTGTTCTCCGCCTTGGCCACCTCGGAGTCGTTGCTGCGCACAGCCTTCAACATGAGATCCACCGCCGCGTCCATGTCGCAGCAGGCACCTGCGGAACGAGCCACGACAGTGGTGATATGATCATATAATTGCTTGCTGATGTGAGTTACATACTGGTTATAGAGTTGACAATCCATTCTGTCGAATATCCATGGGGCTATGTAGTAGTTATATAATACATATATATATATATGCATTTATATTTACTTATTTAAATATATATATATATATGTGTATATATATATATATGTATGTATATTAGAGTTATATAGTGCTTATTGATAAGAATCATAGTTCATAAGTGAGGTTGATGGAGTCATAGAGTCATTTTTGATGACTACGGGTTTAGAATCTGGTGATTAGTTAAGAATGGCTTATGATGTGCTGAAATAGTGGTTAATGATGACTGATGATGTGGTTATACAGTTCATACTGGCTGATGATACGGGTAGTTGGTTGATATGGGAAAGAATCTGAGAATGGCTCATGATGGTCGAGAATGGCAAGTGATGGTCATATCATCGTTTCAGACCAACCAACAAATCCATAAAAATTGTTTGTTCCTCGTTGTCCACCATCCATCTCCACAGTTACTAACCAGTATCAGCCACAATAAAGATTATCAACCATTGTACTGTAAGCCACTATTGAAAAACCGACAGTATGCAACGAGCATCCATAAATCCAATATTAAGCCGTTACGTGCAAATTACAGGAGGTCAACTCAATTCAACTCTGTAGCTGCCAACATTGATGAAGGATAAGCAACGACAAGTTTATGATTATTAGAACTACCACCATCAGCATTGTGATTACCATTCAACTGTGAATACACGACAGATAAATGGCCAGCAGTAACAAAATGTTTCGTAAGAGTTTGCTACGTAAACAACAGCAATGATAACCCAGGATTAATAAACCCTAGGTTGATTAATTTGGGGGGTTACCATTCTAAAGGGAAACCAAGGCTTTTATCCCCTGTTAATCAACCAGGGGTTTAATAATCCAGGGTTAACAGTAACGACTCGTGGTGGTTCACGCCGTGACCAAGCATGGTACCTCGTTCCTGTTTCGATTGGTTCACTGCTATCCAATATTTCGGAGGCAATTTTTGGAGGTGAATGATGGGTGATCAATGGTTAGTGACTAACCATTGTTTCTGGGTGATAATACCGGAAAACAGCCAACAACCATAGGGGATATACTAGCCATGCCACGATTTCCTTATTTTACCAAGCCTGGTCATTCAATGGATGAGCATTCTTTCCAGCGGTTGTCCATGGAACGAGAATGGTGGTAAAACGTCAATTTTTGAAGTACATGTCGGGAAACAAAATTCCAAAAAAAACTGTCAGTTCTGCTGAGAAGCATCCATTCTACAAATGTTTCTCCGGAAAAACCTGACCATCGCCCAAGGCGACACCTACTCCCTGCGCCAACGGGCCAAAGTTCTCGGCTCCGACCCCAGCGATGTTTAGCCAAAGCACTGGGCGGGACCGTGGTGGAGTAGTACTTCAGCACACCGCCCAGCGCTTGTAACGCGAACTGGAGCTCCTAGTGGTCCCCGTGGTTTTGGTGAGTTGGATTCCTAACGTGTTTTGGTGGGGTTGGAATGAGTTCATGCTGGGATTGTGGCTGGGAACTCCAGCATTTCATAGGTTAAACCACTTGATACTTGGATTCTCTGTGTTTTTTCTTGTGGGGTCCAGAATTTAGAATGTGTCAAGATAAATCCCTATCAACCAGGTACTGCGCTGTTGGATAGAGGTTGCGCATCTGGGCATTGATGGGGACATCGGATCCAGACGTTAAGCCATGGAGTAACCCGAAATGGTAGTGCTACAGCTGGCCCTGAAAAGATTGCCAGCGATGCAGTCTTCACATCCCCAAGTTTCATAGAACTTTTCTGGAAGGATCTGCAAGGTGCAGGTAGGTGCAAGTTCTAATGGAGCATTCTGGAGTGCTTGATGCATCGCAAGTCCCGTCAGGACCCTAGTGAATTTCGGCTCCAAACCAGCTTTAGAGCAAGACTTTTCCGGCAATCCGTCAACCCCAAGACCCTCAGGTAAAAAAAAAAGGAAGGAGGCCGCTGGTCAAGCACCATCCATATCAAAGCCACGAGCCAAATTTCTGGAATCTCTGTTCAAGGTCGTTGTGGGCTTTGTTTATTTGTGTTTCGCAGGATTCGTATCCATGGCTCAATGGCTCAAGGTCACTGCCCTTCCAAGTAGGATTCATTCTTCTCAGTAGGAATCATCCAGTTTACCTACAAATGGCTGATGATTCACCATCAAGCGTGAGTTTATGAACAAATAGATCTACCATTTGGGTGTTTCTCAAAATAGGGAACCCAAAAAAAGGTTGGTTTATTTCCGTCAATGGTAAAAGGATGATTTGGGGGTCCAAGTGTACCCTCATTTTGACAAACCACCATTTGGATAGATTCATAGCCTGGTTGGTGGTTGGACTACTCCTGTGAAAAATATTAGTCGACCCACAGTTTGTTAATAAGTACCAAGGAAAATAAAACGTGTTTGAAACCACCAGCCAGTAGCCCTTCATAAATTTTCTAAGGCCTTTGTTTGGCAGCGCAGTTTCACTGCTGTCCTTTGGGTGTCGCTCGTCCATCATGTGGATGGTCTTTAAAAGCTCCTCAGGGGCACGTTTCGCCGTGCCGAATGGGAGCTTTGAGTGAGGCAAGTCATGGTTGAACCCACATGGCTTAACAGGTTCTACCGGCAACCCAACATGGCCAAACCACTGACTGGTTCGGCAACATCCAAGAGTCCAAAACCATCTCAACATATGCTTGTTTCTCAATTCACAGGCGACCCCCCAATGGTCCAGTTCATTCATTAGTTATGAGGATAAACCAACCATGACTTTGGAGTCCCCTATGGCTTCTGAAACCACCATATCTAAATCATAATTTCACTTAAAAACCACTGTTAACCATATTTGACCATAATAAACCATTATAAACCATGATAAACCATTGTTAAGCATAATAAACCATAATAAACCATAATAAACCATAATAAACCATAATTTCACTTCATAACCATTGTTAACCATAACAAGCCATTATACACCAAGCAGAACTTTGGAGTCCCCGGTCACTCGCTTGAGAAACCTCATGATTTTTTACATGCGAAGCCCCCGCGAAGCCGTGCCCGTGGCCTTGAGAACCTCAGGCACCTGGTCGTGAAAGTCCTGGAGCCGGCTTCGCTACAGATCTGTCCAATGGCTGGTTGGTGGATGGTGAAAATAGTGGTTCGTTCGTGGTAAATGATGGTAGGTTCAGGAGTTGATGGATGTTGATGGATGTTTATGTTATGATGATTTTTCAATGGTTAGGATCATTTTTATGATTTGATGGATAATGATGGTTCACTTGTCGTTAAGGATGGCTAGTGATGGTGAAAGATGGCTTTGATTGAGAGGTATTCCCAGTACTGATGATGAATCATGCTTCGTAATGGTGCGCACAGATCGGACAGCGTCTGTCGTCAGCATCGTTAATCATGGTCAGTTGTGGCTCAACGATTTCTTGTTGGGAACCATCCCAATTTTGGGTGGATAGTTCTGCGCAATGGTCTGCTAGCGGCGGTATCGACCACAAATACCTGCTAGGGAGCACTGTCAAATTCAGCGCACTGAGTCTTGTTTAGTCTTACTAACTCCCTGGGAGAAGCTAGTTTCTCGTTGGGAGCTTGTAGCTGGAGCTTGATGGATTGTTGTAGAGGCTCTGGTAACATGGCAATGGAAAGTCCACCATACATGGATCATTTGTCAGGGTTTCTCCATAAAATATGGCTGTGGGTCAAACCCTGTAACCCTGGCTGTTCACATCCTCCAAATGACAAGTCAATAGTCACTAGTCTTTCTTGGGTTGTGCACCTACCCATGCATTTTGGCTAGTCAATGTTGACTCAGCTCCTCATCTTGTGATTTTCCAGGCAGCAAAGTCAGATTCCCAGCGACTAATTAGCCTTTAGTTAACCATTACCATTACTTCATACTAGTCATTAGTTAGTCAGTCACTCGTCGGTCGTCAATTCACTCTTGGTCATTCATCATTGACCATGATTTACCAGGTAATTCATCACCATTAACCATCATTCACTATCAACCAACCATTCATGGTCAATGGCTACGGAAATTCATCATTAAACCACCATAAACCAAGTTATTCACCATTACCACTAGTTCAGCATTAATTCATCAACCATTAATCAACCATTAATCACAGGTCATTCATTCACCATCCACCAACCATTCATTCACCCTCGCCACTGCTCCCAGCTCTCGCTGCTTCACCAAGGACCGCCAGTGGGTCCTCAAGGGATTCCCAGGTCAGTCTCGAGAGTGCTCGCAGGCTCACCGAAAGGCCCTGGGGGTTCTGGCAGCCTGAGCGGCGGGAACGGTTGGTTGGTGAGTAGTGGGTGAATGGTTGGTGAATGATTGGTTGATAAGATTAATGGTTGGTTGATGGTTGGTTGATAACATTGATCTTGGTTCATAATTGTTAATGACGGTTGGTTACTGTACTGGTTGGCAAATGGTTGTTTGATGATGTCGTTCTATTGTGATTGATGCTTGAGTAAGGGTGATGATTGTTCATGGTTTGTTAATGGTTCGTTCTCCTTGAAGAAATCCTGTAACATTCAACCGACCTGTCACAATCACCATCGACATTGATGATGTCGTTCTATTGTGATTGATGCTTGAGTAAGGGTGATGATTGTTCATGGTTTGTTAATGGTTCGTTCTCCTTGAAGAAATCCTGTAACATTCAACCGACGGTCACCGTCATTGGTCACCGTCATTGGTCACCGTCATTGGTCACCGCTGCCTTCAAAATCCAGGCATGAAACTCCGTATAAACAACTGGATAAACCACCAAACTCAGCTGTTCGGGATGATTACTTCTTTTCAGACCCTCCTCAAACTGACATAGTGCACCATTTGAGCAGAGTAACAGGAAATTGACCCTCAAACAGAACCAACCCCCATCTGTTTTTCAGAGCAATGATGCAAACTGATCATGATCCATACAATCATACCCACGGAGGACGGAGGCCAACTATGATCTGATGAATTGTGAAGAGTCATGATCTATATAAGTGTGAGAATGGCTCAGGGTGATAATCAAAAGAATATGATTAACAATAAAAGCATTGTGGTTGAATAGTTAATCACAAGTATCCAAATTAACCGGTCATTTTCGATGGTTGGTTGTCGATTGTTGATTCATTTACAACGATCAACCATCACTAAAATTAGGTGTTTAACCAGTAGTTGACACTACGTAGCCATTCTTAACCAATATGTGTTGCTTACTAACCACTAGTTGACCATTCACGCAACTCCTTACTGGCCACACCGGCTTCGCTTCGCAGGGCTCTGACGTTCCAAGAGTCTCAAAATCGTCACAGGGCCACCCACCTGTTGAGGAAAGTCGCCCAGCTAGCGATGATGTCGTCGTTGGTGACTGGTTGATTAAATATGATGCTGACAGTGATGATGGTTACTGATGGTTGCTGATGGTTAATGATTGTTCATGATATTCAATAATGGTTCATAATGGCTCGTGATAGTAAATAAGACTTGGTGATAGGTGACGATGGTTCCAGAGCTAGTGATAGTTGATGATGGGTAGTGATGGTCAACTTAATTCAATCAATAACTTGATTCATAAACGGGATAATCAAGAACACACCCGCTATTCTGTTGCCGTTTGTTAAACAGTCATAGTGAGTTGCGACGGGAAAGCTATAGAGGACTAAATTCATATGAGGCTCGGTCTGCAATGATTCATGTCCTAGGCAAATACGTGGTATATGATAGTTGGTCAATCATGGCCAATCATGGTCAAGAGTAGGGCTTGACAATAAACAATCGCGAACAAGCTATACCACCTGTTGCGGTCGGTAGCCATGCTAGTCCAACACTGGTGAATGATGGTTGATACTTGAGTTTGTCCCATAGCCATGTTTGTTTCTCCTCAACCAATTAGTTGAATGATCACTTTTAAGAGGGAAACTTCGATTTTGGAATAAATCACTTATAAACAAACCTCTACCCGGCTCAGCTATTTGTTGCTTGCTATTCTCATGATAGGTCTGAGGTATAATTCATAATACCCTCTGGTAGATGCTTACCTGGCTGAGCCATTGATGTTCCAGCATTTCCCTCAAATAAATCGCTATGATCCAGATACCTAGGTCTCCAGACTCCCCTCCCGAAATTCCATGGCAGAGTGTTCCGGTGTTAAACTGGTGGTTAAAGCTACACCCTCTTACCGGTGGTGTTCCGAAACAGCCACCTACTACTATAACCTCATACAGCAGCTGTTGTTGAATACCATGGGTTGATTGTCCTGCTCACGAGCGGCATTAGGCAATGACTATTGTCCTCTTCATCGTGTGTATTTCACTCGTATTATATTCTGAATGACCATTGCTAATGACCATCTTGCTAGTAAACAATTGAATATATACTATTCCTAATAGGTATACTACGAATAGAATACTAGATTCCAGATTCCCTTATACTACTTATAGTATACTAGTGGTATTGACAATCTCATCATTGCATCACCACTGCCCTTGTGGAGCTGATGACGCCAATACTCACTGCTTGATGACTTGTTGAGTCGCCGGATCAGCTTGTTAAGCCGTGCTAGTCATCACTTTGACGGCTGAAGGAAGTAGCGTATAGCAAACCAAGTTTCTTCAGTCTTAGGATTCCATAAGTTCCAGTTTCCGACCTCCTGGGTGAATAGAGTGCAACAAGCGAGGGAAAGAAAATGCACCAAGTTGTATCGATGTCTGGTGCAATTCACATTCTAAGCATGTATTTCTTCATCCTGTGTCGCCAAGCAGATTTTGGCACCAGTGAATTCATGATGCTGGCCAATCTGTTCACAGCAGATGCCATTTACAAACTGACGGCTGGGCTAACTTGGGAAGTGCTGAACTATCTAGCCGCTTAGCCGTCACCCAGAATCAAGCTGTATCAATCGTATATTTCCGCCATCATGTAGCATGTTCCACCATATGATCAAGCAGTAGTCATACAAACCCTCACGTGCCATCATTGATCATGGACCATAAAAACTTATTCATGATTAAGCATGATAAAGCACTATTTGCCATATTTTTCACCAGCGTTAAGGCCATCATGAACCACATGCATAGACTATGATAAACCATTAATTATAGATTATTGATTCAACACCATTGCAGTAACGAAACATCATTCACCATCAAGATTTATCAAGGTTTACCATCAACGTACCAACCATGGAGCATTGTCAAGCATGACGTTGCCATCTCCACGATTGCTGCGTCAGATCCTTTAGTTGTTACAGATATATGGGGACGATCGCCAACACCAACGATCGTTGATCTGTTGAAAATGGGTACTTGTTTTTGAAAAAATGGTAAAATTTCATGATATGGTTTGTCATGGTTGCTGATGGTCATTAGCGGTAAACATAGTGGTTTGGACCAACAACACTCATCATGATGGCTTATAGATGTTGAAATGATAAATAGTGACTAATAATTGTTCGATCATGTTTCGCAATAGCAAACTCTCAATCGGGGCCAACGCGGATTAATCTTGGCTAATATTGATGCTTCATAATCTTTCATCAACCATCCTAAGCCAAATGATGGTTGAACAGCGGTTCAGATGCTTAAGAGCTTAAGCCAACTGACGCTAATCATAGCCATGTTTCAACCATGCGAACAGCTACCATTTGGGCACCAGGCTCTCGTTCCGCCTGGCCCAGGGTCCACATGGTGTCGAATCCCGAGCCCGGCAGCATCCTCAGCATCGGTCGAAGGCTTCCGAAGCGGCCAGGTCCACCAGTGGTGATGAGTCACTCGCAAGCCAATAGTGGCTTAACCATTAGAGGTGATAGTGGCTTAATGGCTATGAAGTGATTAATTAATGGTTTATCAATGGTTGCTTGATGGTTTATTAATTGTTAATGAACGTTGATGACGGTCAACTAACTGCCAACCACTAGTTGATCTTTGTCGATGGCCAAGCAATGGTTACTTAACGGTTCCTGAATTGTTGTGGAGATCTGCCTTTATCCAAACTCCACGGTTGGTGGTTTCGGTAGGGATGGATACCGATCAGTTATAAGTTGGTTATAGGCGGACTACCGCATCTATGAACGGACTATTGGCTATAATTTTTGGATAGGTGGTTGTAAGTTGGTCAGATTATGGTCTACACCTCAAATGGACTATAACCATCATATATTTGTATATACATATATATATTTAAGTGATCAACTACAACCATCATATAAGTTGGTCAAAAATCATTCAGGTTTGTCCATAAATGATGTATATAGCTGGTTGGTCACCACGCTGATCATGGCATAAGATCGTTGAGGGTTACCACCCTCTATGTACCCATTTGACTATGATGGACGATAGCTCTATCAGCCATTTTCCATGCATATGCTAGCTTTATGTGGTGGTTTCTTAAAATAGTAACCCCTCAAATCATCCAATATCAATGATTTATTTATAGTGGTAAAGCAACCATTTTTTGGGGTACCTATATTTTGAGAAACCACCAAATGTACGCATCTCATATCAATTTTCAAATGAGTGGCACCACGCTGTAGTACTACAATGCTGATAGGATTAGCTGGTCATTTCTGGACAACAAGTTCTGGCGATTCTGGGATCAATTGGAATCTATCAACCAACCTTGAACCAACCAACCACGATTTTTCTTAAGTCTTTACGTTGACATCACCATCAGCATCAACATCAACATCAACCTGACCAACCTGAACCAACCTGAACCAACCTGAACCAACCTGAACCAACCTGAACCAACTTCAACCAACCTGAACCAACCTGAACCAACCTGAACTAACCTGAACCAACTTGAACCAACCTCAACCAACCTCAACCAACCAACAAAGAGTTGGCTTCGTCCCTGGTCACTGAGCTATCCGCTGACCGCATTTCACCAAGCAATCCAAGGCCTTGGTCGCGGCGCGGCCGTTTCTGCTGTTGGGAAAAGGAAGCTCTGTCACCCGTTGAGTCGAGGAATGGTAGAGTAGAGTCGAGTGAGATATGTGTATATGCACAGATTTATATGCATGTGCATCTATATTTATATATGTACATCATTTGCATGGATATATATATATACATATATATATATATATACAAATACATTTATATAAATAAATACATATATATATAAATAAATAAATAAATAAATAAATAAATAAATAAATACCAATATTTTTTATATACATATAAGTACATATATGTACATATATATATATTATATGTATTTGCATGTATGTGTAGGGTTAGAGTTCAGTACCAGGTAAGAACTAAAGACCCGACGAACCGACCAAGCAAGAGAAAGGTGTATATACGTATGTGTCTAGAGTAATAGTTGATACGGGGTCATACTGGCTAGTAACCAAAGTGATAGCAGCCGCTTTTCCTGTGGAAATTCAGATGGGAAGGGTAGGTTGTTTATTCAAAAATTCTGTGGACCAATTTCATACATTTCAAGAATGCGGAAGCACATTTCATATGTTTCAAGATGTTTCATCTATCAGGTCTGATCATTTTTCGCACGGCGGTCCATCCGAAAGCTCCTGGGATTAAGCGTCATATGACTGTGGGTCAATACGCCGGTGCTGGAGTGAACTTGACCAAATTAGTCTTTGTTGGGGCGTTCATACCCATTGGTTGGTTGGCAATCTTGACCCATGGCCATATCAACAGTTGGATCTTTCCAATGGTTGATTGTATCTATTATTGGCCTGATAGTTTCCCGACTTCTGAGCTAAGTTACCCACTGGCAATCTAACATAGACCCTCCGGAATAGGGGCGGGACATCCTTTTGGTAGGGTCCTTGTTAGTTGCCAGGAGGGCAACTGACCCAGCAGTTCTCCTTGCATGATCATTTGCCCATTTTTCCAGTGCTTCAACATCACGAATGTGGTATCTGTCAGTACCCAAGGTGTGGCGACCGCAGCATCAGCTCTTAATAAACCACCAGCAGTCATAGATAGGTGGTGAAGGGTGGCGATCCACTGTCAAGTATGAGGGGGATTGGATTGGCACCTGGATCGCTGATTGCTTCTGTTGGCTATTGACCTCTGTTCCTAACCATCAGTAGCCATGATTCACCATCGCTACTGACCATGAAAATAAACCAGTGCCGAGTTTGGAAATTAACCAGTTGCGATGAGTTGGTTACAAACTATGATAATGACCTATGGTTAAAAAGTGTGGTAGTAAACTACTTTCACCCTTGTCACTAAATAAACCACTGTAATAAACTGTCCTTAAAAGAACTAATTTCACACCGGTAGTGCCTGTGGTTGCTTGACCCCTAGCTCAGGCTTGGCCAAGTTTGTCCCTTGGAAACTTACAGCAACCTGCCCTGGCAACCGCGTGAGTGCCAGACCCCCATGTTCCGAAGGGTGGAGGCCGCAGAAGGATTTCCTGTGTTGGGCGGGAACCGCGGGTGACCAAAGTAAATACGTTTCATAGGTGAGTATGGGTCAATATTAACGATCAATATTAAGCAACAATAATAGGGAAAAATTGACCCACTGACAGGTAATTTCATACTAATTACTGCATAATGATGATTCGCTTCAATATGATTACTTCACAATCATGACTAACTAATGGTTGATTACTGCTAAATGATGGTTGCATCGAGAATGATGGTTTATGATGATCAATAGCCAAGTCATGATGGGTGACAAAAGTCCATTAGCAGTGATTAATGGTTCACACTGGTTGGCAGTCCCCCATGAGTTTGTAGTGGCTAATACTGGCAGTTTGTAAGAGCGCTTGACAATGTCCGACAATGGCACATGAATGATGTATGATGGTGGTTCAGCAATGGGCAAATAATGAGTAAATGATGGTTAATGGTGATTTACACGCCCAATAAAAATTGATTTTGGCCCATAAGAGTAGTTTCGCTTAGGATGACTACTGTGAGAATGGCTGGTCCCAACATCCCAAGAAAAACTAGGTGGGACGTTTATGAGATGTTCACCACAACCCTGTTGGTGAATAATAGGGCAACCTTGAGTGCCTAAAGGAAAACTACTGCTGAAAACGGTTACTCGGAACGGTCCGGTAGGGGCTAATAGTTATAACCGCAAACAATGATTGATTATGGCTGATATAGGATAATGGCCAAGAATTGCAAATACCGATTAATTATAAGTTGAAAAATTGGCTAGTAATATCATATTTTTTTGATCACAAATTAACTGACAAAAACGAATGGCTGGTGGTAATCAGGATTATGATATGTTGAGACAAAAATAGTTAACTCATGATTAAGCATGATAACTAACAAACATAATAAAAATTGTTCCTGGTAACATAATACTAGTATCTGATGTTATTTATTTTTTGTAATGATACGAGTTATGATTACAATGATGCAAATAATAACTAACTAACAACGCCATCATCAGCAACCATGGCTTTTGCGTTCCTGGAAGCCACGTTACTTGTGGAGACTATGCCACTCCCGCATCCCCCTTTCACTTTAACCCCGGTCATCTGGGGTGGCTTGAGGCATCAGCCATCTAACCATGGACGGAAAGCTGGAGTAACCATCATTAACCAGCATTAAGCATTGTATTAACCATCATTAACAGTCATAAACCATCACTAATCATCATTAACCAACGTTAGCTATCATTAACTATCACTAACTATCATTAACCATCATAAACCATCATCTATCATCATTAACCATGTTTAAACAATGTTAGTTGCCTGATTGGTGGTTGAACCACCCCGTCATGAAAAATGCTAGTCAAGCAACCAACCACTTGGCAATGCGGAGGAAAATCAACAAGGTTTGAAACCACCAACCACTTGAGCATTGTTGACCATGGTTCGTATCCATTTTGAACCATCATTTAGTCATTGCATGACCATTAAGCAACAGTCATCAACGACACTATGAGTCATATACCCCCTGGTAAACTAACAAAGCAATGGAAAATCCGCCAATTATCAATGTTTTCCTAGGGTTTTTCTATAAAACATGGTGATTTTCCAGCCAGCTATGTTAGCTTACCAGAGTCTAACAGTTATAGCCATCATCCATCATACCCGCCTCTCGGGTGGACGTGATGGAGTGGTCGGAGGTTGCAGCCATGAAATGAGTCGGGAAGACTAACGGGTCGTCCACTGACCTGTGGCTCTTTTTCTTGACCTTGTAGCAGTGGAACGGAGGAGATTTGGTGAAAGAACAGCCCGATTTTTCAAAAAGGAAGTGGTTCACACTACTTGTTTACTGCTCATATAGATGCGAATTAGATAACCTTAGTAGTAATGTTTAATGACCACTATTCGTCCTGGTTAACTATCGATTAATACTTGTGAAATTATGCTTGACGGTGCTGTCGAATAGTGCATTTATACATGTTGATCCTAGTCAATCTAGCCATTGTCGGAGCAAATACTTTCTTTTACAACCATAGCATTATACTCCATACTTGTCAAAAATACGGTTCTATAAAATACCTGCTGGCAACTCCGGTAATTTACATATCACTGGAAAATCAACCATTTCAGCCGCTGGTTTGCCTAGTGGGAATGGCCATCGCCAGTTGATTAACAGCGGGTGAAAACATCGTTAGCGATCTTCAATCTTCAGTTGCGGTGTTTGGCCATTCATTAGCTGGCAACCATGCTATCTATCGATTAACATATCTTGGACAGAAACTGACCATCAACTCTCACTATAACCCACTATTAATCATGAATTAAACATCAATTAGTCAGCGTTAAAACGTACTGGTCCAAGCAGAGCAAAGCCCAACCCGGCTCCTGAGACAAGAACAGTCATCAGCCATAGACCAGCCTGAGCTGTCCATGAGTTATGAGAGTGACCATCATTACTCATCATGCGCTGTGCAATTTACAGTACCAGGTGAATAGTCCATGAATGACTATGATGACTATGAGTCTATGAGTTATGATTTTCACTATCAGTTGATAGTCCAACTATCAACAAGAACTAGTGATGGCTAATCCCCTGGGGATATCCGCCGCAAGCTGGTCCATAATCTGTGAAGACTCCATTCAAAGATTGGTGAAGATCATCATTTATCACCATAATGACCACCATATATGGATGGCTAATCTCATGAAAACGTGCTGCGTTTTTGCGCATCCAAATTACTCAGTGCACCGAAATCGGTGGGCAGCCATCAAAAACTGAGTGTGGGTTGTTGCGCCACAGCCCCAAACCTGGATAGTACTGAATCCATCCCATCCAGTTGTTGAACCGGCTGAGGAACTTTCTTTTGTGTGAACCATCATTTGGGTATTTGACAAATATGGAACCCCCCAAATCATCCAAGTCATTACCCTTTGGTAAACTAACATGGCAATGGAAAATCCAAAATATCTGATGATTTCTTGCGGTTTTCCTAACAAAATGGTGGATGTTCCATTGCCATGTTAGTTCACCAAAGGGTAGCCATTCGAAGCAATAAATCATCCATTTTTGGGGTTCCCTGTTTTAAGAAACCATCATTTGTACAATGAATCGACCATGGTAACCACTCATAAGCCACTATCAGCCAACGTTACCCATCATTAACCATCAGCACTATTCACCACCATCTAACATTGCCATTGACCATGCTTAGAAGCCATCATCAACCGCCATTGATCACCATATATTCATAGGATTAATCACTATTAACCACCAACGATCTGTATCAACCGCCATTAACAACCGACCATCTGTATCAACTATTAGGTATTCATGATATCCCCAGACGGATCATTCTGGGTTAACATATGAACAATTGTTACACTACAGTAGGGGTCAATAACCCCACCAGACTGGTTACTTGGATGTGCACCCCCACTTTGTGAGTGGTGACTAGCGCACCCCATTTAGTAAGTGGTGACTAACCATGGTTTCTAGGGGTTAGTTCAGCTATCTTGTAGGGCGAAACTAATCATGGTTATAACCGCAACTGCGAATCCAAGTTACCTCCACCAGAATGATCTCCTGGGGACTTCAACGTGACTTGTTCGTCACACAACGTTGGAATGTGAACATCCATCGATGTTTTGGGGGATGATTGGTACTGACCCATACCCAACCAACTGGGAGATATCCACTTATAGTGTTTGCTATCGATAGCGTGGCTACTTGGCTGTTTCAGCTTTGTATACCTGAAACAGCAAATCCCAACCAATTTCATGGGAAAACTGACGGTGATTTTTTAGGGGTTATTAACCACATTATCTACTAACTAACCATCAACTAACCATTAGCTATTCACCACTAGCTGGATCTATCAGTATCATTATTGCTCATTGCATTCATTACTAGTTGGTTGATCACTGTTCGATCCCTATTAACCATGACTTAGCATTGTCAACCTTTATTGATATGTCAGTTTCTTAAAATGGTGGTATTTTTCAAACCATCCTTCATTAGCCATTTATAGTAATGAAACTACCATAACTTTGGGGTTCCCCTTTTTCGAAAAAACACCAAATGGTTGGTATATCTCCAATATTGCCCTATAATTCTTGATTATTCTCTCTCGTAAAGCATTACAATCCCCTATAAATCCCACTGGCAACCACCCAAGATGATTATTTTTAATCCCTATAATATTCCCCATATCCCCCTATAAATCCCAAGCTGGTCATTATCCCTATAAATGTTTTATCCCCTATAAATCCCAAGCTGGTGATGACGATGACGATGGTACACCCTCTGAGTCATTCCTGCGTTCAAGGCACTTGGCGCCACTTGCTGGAGCAAGTGGCAGCTCCACCGCTCAGCGCTTTCAGCAGCACCTGACGGCGAACCAGCGATGATCAATCGGGTTTGATGACGGCAACAAAGATTGATCACATCACAGGTTGATTGATGATTGATAATCAAACCACCAGGCCAGGTATGTTGATAATCAGGTTTTGATCACAGGTAGTTTTTTGCTGATCAATGCTTAATAATCATCGACAATCAGGCATGTTGACTAAAAATGGTTCGAAATGCTGATAATGACAAAGAAAGAGTTGTCAAAAAATCGGCCATATTGATTAATGATGATCAATAACGCTTAAGAATCGACGAGGTTGTGGTTTTGAATAGTCAATGAAATAAAGGCAATATTTCAATATCAAGATTGCTGGTCAACCATGAACCATTCTTGTTGGTGATCCAACCATGGTTGCTGGAGGTTACAACCATTGATAATGTTTCATATCGCTGTTCAAGAGCGTATCACTGATTGACAATCGTTGCTAAGAAGGGATTACAATCGGCCTTGGGAGTTTACAATGGTTGATGGGCCTGTATAACAAGCAGAAATACTGGTTGGCAATGGTTATTTGAATGCGGAAAGCAGCCAGCCAAAAATGGCTAATAATGCTTAACTATGGGGAATGACGATAATGCATGTATGCCTGGATTTCACGGACGGTGGTCTTTCCTGGAAAAAGGTTGGGTAGCCGTGCGTAATGTACACCCCTTTACACTAGTCCACGAGAACCGAACTTTTGATCTCTTCCCATCAAGAGCACAAACAACTCATCATAATTTGTGCACATCATGGATTCCCCCGCCCAATCAGTGGCGATAACAATCACCCCTTGGTTCGGCCCCTTTTGGGGGCAAGTCAAAACTGAGCTGCATCATATACTACAAAGAAGAAGAAGAAGAAGAAGCAGAAGAGATGCAAGAAGAACGAGTATATATAGTCTATAGCAGCAGCAGCAGCAGCAGCAGCAGCAGCAGCAGCAGCAACAGCAACAACAACAACAACAACAACAACAACAACAACAACAACAGCAGCAGCAGCAGCAGCAACAACAACAACAACAGCCCATTGATGTTGGGTGTTTATGCTCAATGCTGGTGAATGATGATAGCCAACAACATCATTTACCATAATCTAATGCCGATGGTGGGATTAACATCATTATCGTCAAGGTAGCCATCAACCCATCAATCCATCAACCATTTTACCATCATCATCAGTATTAGTACTAATTAAAATTGCAAATCATTGGTATCAGCATAGGTTGATCATAGCTGGAAATGTTACTAAACAACAACACCATCAATAAATATTCACCACAATTATGGGGTATCCAGCAATGTTGGCATGATCGTTTCGGTAAAATTGGATCATCACCCCTCTATCGTTGGTATTATGAGTTGATTCTCATAATGATGGTCATAATCATGTGGAGTTGATTCATCTAGGTTCCCACCATCTATGAATCCACCAACCTATGAATCAACCTATGAACCAACGTACGAATCAACCTATGAATCAACATATGAATCAAAGAATCAAACTATGAACCAACCTACAAAGCAACCTATGAATCAACATATGACCCAACCTACGAATCTTACCTATGAATCCACCAATGACTCAACCTACGAATCCACCTGTGAATCACCCAATCATCATGTCAGTGGATCATCATGAAGACCCATCAACCCACCATCCCCACCCCACTGTCACGACGCAAGCCTCGCCTCGCCACCGTTATTCTGCATAAAGAGTCTGCCACGATCTGCGTTATCCTGAGCTAAGGATAGCGTGGATGGTAGTTCATAAGGGTGTGGTGAGTGGTAGCTTTGGTTGTTGGGAACTGGCAATTGGGGTATTTATGGTTGGTTAAGGGTTGGTTGAGGGTGCAGGGTTGGTGAAGGGTTTCTGAAGGGTTTGCTCATGGCTAACGATGGTTATGAGGAAGGTCGGTAATGGTGAACCATGACCAAACGAGTCAAGTCCTTGGGATGTTGAGCCATTTTTTGAATGATTGATATTGATCTATAGCCTGATTTGTTCACGGAGTGAATTCCACCAGCCTGATTTATATCGGTGATTAGGACCCCACGTAGCCCCACCACAGTGCCCCGTGCCGCTTCCTCATCCATTTGTTTCCTCTGGTGGCATGGGCCCCGTGTGGGCTGGAGCGGGGGCAGCGGCTGTGCCGCCTCGTGTCTCACGAGCCCCGCTCCTCCCACACTAGGGGCCCATGGTGAGGGCGTGTGAGGGATGGAGGGGCGGTGTGACTCGTGAGGAGGCCTCACGACCCCTGGGGTTAATTCCTGTTAACCCCATAGCCAATATTGATCCAATTGATCCCATGTTGATGAACAGGATTCAACCACCAATTCGCCTCTGGCAAACTAACCCGGCTGAGACTCCCAGGGGGCCCAGGAGGGTGCCCCATGGGAGCAGCACTGAGTTTCCCACGTGGATGAGCTCGTGGAGAGCCTTAAAACACCTCGGCCGGTCGAAAGGGCGCGCTGGTGCTGCGCCACCGGTGGGTGGTGTGGTGGTGATGATGGAGACGGAGAAGAGAGGGGGATGATGAAATAATGATGGTTGAGATCGGTATATGTATTCAATCAAATAAAAAGATGAATAAATGAATAAATGAATAAAGATTAAAAAAACAAATAAATGTGTACACATATATATATATATGCGTGTAGTGATGATAGTGGCAAATTGTATGTAAGCATCATTCGTGCTTGAGATTGGTTGATAATGGTTCATAGTCATGGTAAACCAGTGCTATTTGTAAAAGTACCATCAGTATTAAGCATCACTGTTGGTTGATAGTGATTCATAGCGATGCTTAATACTGATGGTAAATAGTGATGATTGATTTGAAGGACAATGAACCTTCACCGTTGGAGAAGCATCCACTAGTGATCGTGATCACCAAAATCTCACATGTCAGCTGCAAGTGTCGCGTCAAAGATTCTCCAGCCCCGTTGGTGGTTTCAATACCTTGAGGAGTTCTACCACATGGTGGAACGAGATCTAAGTTTTCCTCACATCTTACAACAACGCTGTGGACCATCCCTTCAAGGTAGCTTCAAGCATCACGATTGAATCATGATCTGGGCCACCCTGGCTCACAAAGCAATTCTTCACTTGGCTGGGAATGCCTGGGCAAAATCACCAAGGGTGAATGACAGGAAAAAATATGCCAACTTTTGGGAGGAAATTCTGTGGCTTATCATAGAGCATTCCAGTCAACAAAAATGATGTGGTACCGACACTTTTTTAGATACTGCTATCTTTGGGCATTGCAGATCTGATGCTTATGGAACTTAGATCATGGTTAATAAGGTTTTAGCCTACTCGGAAGGGAATCTCCAGCATCTGTGGCTGGCTTGCCTGTGAAAAATGGTCATGGTTGACTTCTTGGCTGCCGAGAAAGAATGTGTTACTTCTATCGCTTGAGTGGAAGTTCTTCAGCTGAATGATATTTGACAACCAACTGAACCCATCCCGAAAAGAACCTAATAGGTACCTTCGCTAAGCAAAAGAATGGTTATAGTGGTGATACCCGATGTTGTACTGTTGAATGATGACCTTTGTTGCACCACAATGTCATAGCTTGATGTTGTACATGCATAATGTCATACTGCTTTACTATACCTTAATAATGAACCATGGCCAATTGCAACCATTCATAGCATTCACTACCCAAAGTTCATCATGATAAATGACCACGGATGACGACCACAACAACAACAACAACGACAACGACAACAACAACAACAACAACAACAACAACAACGGCTCATGATGGTCCATCGTGGTTTCACATGATGGCTCGATGACATGACCTGCAAAAAAGCCGCCCGGAGTGTCGAGCTCGCGAACCCCACCGGGAGTGATGGATTGCGTGACTGCAGTGAAAGATTGCGCTGGCACATGTGCTGCTCATGTTGTGGTAAAGATAGCGCAATGAATATGTCATCAACATGTTGGTGTGTTTACGTACTTTATATATTTATCATTGTATTGGCATATACTGATGTATCCATGTATTGATACTTTGGCAAACCTCTTCATAACAAAATAAACAAAACTCTCACGACCCAATTCTGATTCTCACTGTATTTTCTTCATATAGTAAATTCTCAAAATTGCGAACCCCAAAAATGCTTGGTTTACTACCATAAATGGTGAATAAACTGGATGATTTGGGGGTACGACTTTGGCTTGAGAAAGCACCATAGAATTATTTGGCCTTGCCACAAGCCTTTGAGAGGCGGCCTTGGTTCAACGACAAGTTGCATAAACCTGGGACTTGAAACAGGTTCCCAAAAATGATGCGCATACCTTGTGGTAAAGTAACCTGGCAGCGGAAAATCCATCATTTATAGTGGATTTCCTGGATATTTTCCTAGAAAATTGTGATTTTGCATTGCCAGGTGAGTTTTTCAGAGTGTACTGTAAATCACTGAGTCATCCCATATCTCAAAATCGCATTGGCTGTCAATTGATGGTTGTAATAGTGATTCGGGCGGGTAATGCCAATAGCACAAGCACAACTCAGATCTGGAGCTAAACGATCCCATCAAGTTGTATTGCGGACATCCGCCCCACTTGCTTCTTGGTGCCTGGTGCGCACCCCAAGATTCTCACATTCACCAGCCACTTGGGAGTTACACCGTTGTGCCAATGATATTAGTCTCTTCATGCTGTCTAATATGCGCATGTGTAACAATATGCATCAAAAATATTTACAAAATAACCCTGTATGTGTAGAGGCATATATGTGCTTGCATATGTACTTGGATAGATACCTAGATAGACGGATTTGATTGGATTAGCTTGGATTGGACTAGATTGGATTAGATTTGATTTGATTAGATAGTTAGATAAACGGATAGGCAGAAAGACCAATGTACAGGCTGTACATATTTATATGTACCTATGTATGCGTCTAATTCTATCAATTTATCTATCTATTTGTCTATCTACTTATCTATGAATCTATTCATTTACCTATATCTATCTATTTATGTCCCTATTCATGTATCTATTGATTTCTTCATCGAATGTTTCTCTATCTATCTATTTATCTCTGGGTTTTGTTGATACTTATCTATATATCCTTATTTTATCCTATTCATCATCTATTATCTGTTTTTCAATACTTATTACGGGTTATTATCCCCCATGATTGGTTGGTTACTATTGACCCATAGCCATTTGGTGGTTTCTCAAAATAGGGGTACCCCAAAATCATCCACTATTGGTCATTATAGTAATAAACCAACCATTGTTGGGGCTCCCTATGGCTTGAGAAGCCTCCATTTGTCTACTTATTTCTCCATGGTTTTTTTTTAATGCCACTGTTATTCATCTACCTATTCTTCATCATCTATGATCTGTTTTTTAATACCATTGTTTTCCCCACTATTACTGGTTAATATCCCCCATGATTGGTTGGTTACTATTGACCCATAGCCATTTCTCCTGATGTTTCTATCGCCACTGCTGCCAAGGTGCTGCTGCAGTGCAGCCACCAAGCCCAGCACCAAGAGATGAGCTTCCGCCCAAGCCATTGACCCCTCCTGCCGCGCACGAGCCGCGCCACGGATGGGGCTGTCCGCCACCGTATGCGGCCACTGTCCGCCACGGGGCCACCATGGGATCTGCTTAGAGAACTGGAGACCTGGAGGTGTCTCACTTGCTGAGATCTGGAGATTCCGCGGATATCCGTGATGTCTCGCCAAGTATCGGATGATGTGATAGTGAACATTTGGGGCGGTCACCAGGATCATCCCACGCAACAATTTCAAAGATCTGACCCTTGGATCGGGTGTTTCCTAAGCGAGTCTTGGGCCGCGCGTTGACCCCCGTCTGGACTCGGTGACCTTCCTCTCGCAGCACACGGTGAAAGTGTAGCCCGGATGCATCCCTTTCAAGTCATCAGTTACTAGATACAGTACTCAGTCCAACAAACCAACCGAAGGCTTATCAGCCACTGAGTTGTTCAAAATTAAACTCCTTTCAGCAAGCCCTAAATGAAACGTAAGTCCTGTGAACCAACCATCGGCTTATCTGTTTCAACGGCAGTCGATCCGTGGCGCCACCGAACGACCCCACAGTTGGCTCCAAACATTCAGCAGGGCTAGCATACAAAGGGTTGTGAATAAGCTCAATAATAATCTGGTTTTGAATGCTCATGATATGGTTAGTAAGATTGATAACGGTCAAGAATGATGGTTGGCTAGAGCCATGAAACTTAGGATGGTTTGCAAATTACCGTACAGCCATGGTTCGACACTGGTTCACATCAAATAGTGATTGATTACTACGGGATCATCATATAGTGCTGTTCACATCATGGTTACCACTGGTTCATCATGGTTCCAAGTGATACCGGTTCCATCCGCAAATGCTTTCACAATCAGCTGATCATCGGACCTAGGTCAAGCATTGGAGAAGGTAGAAATTCATGGGAGATTCTACGCCGGATCATGAGCATCGCATAGGTAGATAGATAGATAGATAGATAGATAGATAGACAGAAAGACAGAAAGACAGAAAGACAGAAAGGCAGAAAGACAGAAAGACAGAAAGACAGAAAGACAGAAAGACAGAAAGACAGACAGACAGAAAGACAGACAGACAGACAAATAGATAGATAGATAGATAGATAGACAGACAGATAGATAGATAGATATTACTATTACACATATGACAATCTATCATCCACCTATCATGACCAACAAGCCTGTCCTCACTTGGCCCATGGCCATTTCTTGGAACATGTGGCTTTTCGTTTGCGCGAGTTGACTAGCTGCTTGTGATGAACATTGAGAAGAACAACCATCCACTGAGAGTCATCATGGTGAATGATACTGATGAATCATATTGGTGGTTACCCAAAGGGGTTGTGCAATCGTCACCGAACCCAAGAATGGTAAGGAAACTCGAAGAATAAAACGATAGAGAAATCATCAGTAAATACGCCTTTTGGCCAGGATTGGCCACTACAGCTCGGCAACTATTCTTCATCATTTATCACCGCTTTATAAGCGTGACATCATTCAGCACCAACCCCTATAAAGTAATGACTATCTACTGTATGTAAAAGCCTGGCAATCATTCATGATCGCTCATGATTCACCCCTATATGACCATAAGTAAACCCCATATTCACCCCTCATACTAACCCCTCTACTAATCCCTTTATAACCACAATATGTCCATCCTTAGCCCCTTCTTCACCGCCTCGTGCAACCTCATGGCAGCCACACTGATAGCTCCTTGCCGCGGTCCCGCTGCTGCTCTGAAAGCTCCCGAAGCGCCTTAGCGGTTGCCTCGGTGGGCTCCAGCGAATGCACCTCGTGCAGTTCATCATACGACGTGAATGGATACGGAAGTGGAATGGATACGAATGGAACGAATGGATATGAAGGGTTCTGAATGGTTATGCATGGTTAGTATCAATTTCTAATGCTTATTAGTGGCTATGAATGGTTTTTCGAATGGACACCAATGGATACTGACAGTTATGAATGGATATTGACCGTATGAATGGTCAATGTGCAATGGATATACATGGAAATCATCGTGAATCTGTTGGCACCGTGCACCAACAACAGAAAGCCATGAGTTCTCTATCAAGATTTTGAATAATCATTGGTTGTGAATCTCTACCATTAATGGATATGAATAGTCTTTATCAGCCAGAATAATTGATTCAATGGTTGTGAATGATAAGTTTGGTGCTGGTGATCACCGAGCTTTGAAGGACACCCCTAGCCCAATCTGGTAACTGAGAAGACTGATGGTCCTTAAAGGCAAGCTCTGTGAGCAGTCTGATTTGTATTCGCACTAGCTCGCTCAAAAACACCTGAGTCAGCAGCTGGCCAATACAACAAGAGACAATGCTAAGCACTTATCGTAGCACCAGCACAACCGGTGCTAGTAAAGCAAACCAACATGACTATCAACTGCAACTAGTTGATATTACGATAGTAAATTGGCAATTATCTCAAGTGATTACCAGCACAATCTACTGACTTGCAGCTAGTAACCAGTACAACCATCCACTGCAACTCCGTAGATCCCAAGGAACACATCTCCAACCGCCCCGACGCACCCGCGCTCGGAGTACCCCCACGTATTGCACCGCCATGGTTCCAGGCGTATTGCCCGGCATAGCCTGGCAGCGATCCAAGCATGTGGCCCCAGCATGGGCAATGGGTTGGTGGTTAACTACCAATAGAAGTAACCATGGTTAATGAAATAGTAAATGAAATGGTTGCTTCAATAGTGATAATGGTTAGCAATGGTTTTTGCGACTTTTGCGGCAGAGTGCACTGAGGCTGTAACGATGGCCAGATAAATCGTGCCATCCCTACCATGTGATGAAAATGAGCGAATGGGCAGCCTGACCTAAGCAAGGATTGACCTAACCTCCAGCCATGCTAATCTGTTGTTGGACACACCAACCTCTACTCATATTGCGCACCGTGGCGCCACTCAAGTGAAAGTAATTCCATAGAGCAGCGCACGACGAATGCAAATTGGAGTACCTGGCACGTGATGCATACCCCATAGCATTATATGAATATCCAAACAAATGCAAGCAGCGACATCGATGCATCTGGATGGGACAACCGGTGACTCGATTGTACCACTTCAACACTTTGATCCATACCTGACTTTGAATAGCCAGGGCATTATCCGAAGTATCTGCACGACCATCGTCCTCCCTGAGCAGATATTGTTTGTTGATCAACACAGGAACCTGCGAACGAGTATCCAGGGAAAAGGCAGCATAAAGCTCAAGCCCACTGGTAGGCTCCCCCTCTCCCCACGTAACCGCAGACATCCACTGTACAAATCTCCTTGTAAACTTCTCTCCAAAGGGGCTATCTTGAATATCCCCCTCGCTGACCACAGAGATAGAAAGCAAAGGTCCCCCCGCACACAAGCATTCATGAAAGTTAGGCACAACTTCCTCTGCATTTTGTGAAGGGACTACTGCATTGAACCGCTTAATCATGGTAAAGACTTGTACTTGCCTCAACCTTGCAACGCTGTTCAACGACTGCCTTCATCTTGGAATAAATGCCACCAGCCATTTCCAGCACTACTTGTTTGGCAACTTTGTCTGCAGCATCGTTGAAAACTGCACACAGATGTTCAAACTTGGAGTCAGTAGCGCAAGGATCCACATGAGCCCTAACCTTGGTTATGGCCACTGCATCCGGAGTCCTCTGCTGCAAATGCCACCAAATCTTTGACCAAATGTCCAAATGAGAAACCAATGGCATCGGCTGCCCCAAACGGACCTTGTCAAGCATGATTCGAAGTTGAGTAACCACTGCATCGCAATCCACATAGAAATGCACCGACCATCTTCGCTGTAGAACCATAAGCACCGCATAGCTTTCGGCCCTGAACGAGGAATGGTCACAATATGGTAAAACTTCTTTGCATTCGAGCTCCCAGCAGCCAGCATCAAAGCAAACCTTGACGGCAGAAGCCCCCGCCAAACAGCAGTCCCAACGATCTTGAAAGAACGAAGAACCATCCGTGAATATGGAAATCATGACATTGTCAACTTCAGGCAGCACAACATTGACTGGTTTGACCAATCCCTGTTTGTATCGCAGTGCTACGTCGGATTCTTGAATGATTCCAAAGGCCATAACAGCACTCGGCTGCTTCCTCAACCATTTGAGAGTTCCAGAATACTTAGCACGCAGATCCTGAAGTGCTTTGCAATGAAACACCCTGTGCTCCTTGCTATCGTCACCCTGGCACAAGGGGCATTGAGCAGAGCTAAATTTCCGTGAATAATGCGAGAGCCCATCATGTGTAACATGCCGACCGCACGCCACTGCACGCAAGAACCCCCGTTGCTTCAAGGATCTGTGACGTACGATTCGCTGATATGCACTCCCTGAGAAGTGTTCAATGTCGAAATGAGGTCGCTGTACCATTTGACAAACATGATATGACCATGCAACATCAATGCAACCAAAGATGTAGCCAATCGCATCCTGGACCCAATTGAACCGTAAGCCGCAATCGTGTACCATACCACCCGCAGCTTGACAACTCCATCCAATGTCCTTGAATGTACGTACAAAGTGAGTCGCCAGCCCAACTCGCATACGATCACCACTCACAATACGTTGCAAGAAGTTCGCTTTCTTCTCGGGAAAATGCAGCAAGTATCTCCTGAAAAATTTTTATCTTCCTGCGAATCATCATAATCTGTGGGTCAGTGTAGTCACCAGTTACATTCAACGTCAACCAGGAATTGGCACCTGACTTGTATAAACCCAATGCTTGAGCTGTAGCAGAACGAAGCCTGTGCATCTCTTCTTTACAAACGAACTGTAACTCGGCACCGTAGCCAGCAATACCCACTCCCATCGACTTAGTCATGCGATGCTTGAATGTCTTAGGCAGCTTCTTGTGTTTCAATTTCCTCGGCATCCCGACCGCCTTGGTGAATCGTTGTTTGGTAACCTTCTTGCACATTCGTTGGGTGTAAACAACGTCACAGCCCAAGTCTTTAGCAGAATGTTTGATTTCAATGTGACTTCCGTCAAGCAAAACAGTTTTGAGCTGGCGCCGCAATTTCGCCGAAGTAGCCCAGATCCAGGATTTATGCGGTGAAATCCGCATTCCCAAAAGCTTGACAAGGTTGACCAAACTATCGATAACACGTTGTAGTGTTTCAACATCATCGCAAGCAATACTCCAGTTGTCGGCGAACATGAGGAGATACAATGCATCTGATTCATTCATCATGGTTGCAGCAGCTAGGATAGTCAAAGCGACCATACTCACCACGCTATAGGCACAACCTTCAGGTACCCCACAAGTACTATGGTGTGCATCACCAACTTGTTCAGCAATATCCAGGACACGCACAAAACCAGCTAGCATAGCCCCATGAGCCCGTGTATACGCAGTAGGTATATGCAGCAGTTCAAAAATCTGGCTCAATTGAAATCGTGGTACCAGGTTGAAGCACTTGGTCAAATCCAACACCAACCCACATTTGTGCTCCCGTGTAGTATGCGCCACTTCCAGTAAGTCACACATGTAAGCTGAAAGCATGTCTGCACTGAGTTTGCAAGCGATGCCCCCGATCGATGGTGGTACCAGTGATCCCAAATATGTTAATACTTGAAGGCTTCGAAACCGACTCCAAAGACGATAGCATGCACTGAGAATGGCGATAGGTCTGATGGACAATGCACGGTGGTTGTCCTCACCTGGTTTTGGAAGCATGATGACCCGTGCAGTTCCCATCTGTGATGGCCATGTCGCACCATGTTCAACGCTTTGGAAAATGATAAAAAGCCATTGCAACAAACACTCAGGTAGTCTCGAAATGTCCTTCATAGAAAAACCGCAGCTTCCTCTGGAAGATTTGAAATTGACTCCACGCATCATGCTGTACCAGTTATCGACAGTGAAGGGAACATACGGGCATGATTCACAGTCAGAAAGACACGTCATAAACTCGGGTTCAATATTGTTGTCATTAGCAGGTGTTTGCCAAAATTGGTTCCATTCCCCGCTAACCAGATCTTGCATCTCCTGAGGATCGGTTGTATGTTGGATCTGATGGACCACATTGTCATCCACACGTCTGCAGTACACCTTGCGATCAAAGAAGATTCGTTTCCCCTCGACAGCAGTGACAATGACCTGTTGATCATGGAAAACAGCAGGCATTCCAACCATCAGTTTACATTCACCAGTGAAATGTAACCAATCGCGTCCATCCAAAGTCCAGCGTTGTCCACAAACCTGCTGTACCAAAGAATGAGTAACATACGAAATAGGTGGTTGATAATCCTTCATGGATTGAAAAATTCGGCCTCCTCCCTTGGCAATGTCATCCAAGTTGAGTCTGTTCAGTTGTTTGGATTGACGATATCTCTCTTCATGAATATCCCTATTGACCTCCTTTCTGAACCGTTCATGCAACATCCAAATGTAGGCGGCATCAGGTAGGTCACATGGAATGAAGAAACCCAGACAACGAAGGCTCCATTGTTGAAAACCACCAGGAAATCCAGTAGCATTAATAATACGGTTCCAAAGCATGCTGCACTGAAGATGGGCCTCAGGTTTGGCATGTAGCTCAAAAGCTTTCATCTGTCTGGCCATACTTTGCAGCCTACGATCCTGAGTGATCCATCGTCGCAAGCCAGTGGAGCATTGACCAAACTGAACATTCAAGTCATCTGCTCGAGCATGTTTAACCACTGGAGCACTAATATCCATCATTTTGATAATCTTCTTTCGGCACCTACCAAAAGCAGAAGGAGGGAGCTGTTGTCTCTGTCCGACAACATCCACCGCAGATTCCCGAAAAACATCATCAAACGCCAAAGCGAATTGTCTCATGGCCTCATCCATACTTTGCATGTCAATGGCATGTTGGAAGTTGGTATCACGTTGAGCGACCACATCCCGAGCATTGTTGTTCACCCACTCTTTGTCGGTTAAAAAACCATCGATTGAATGGGGTAGAGACCAAATCCTCCTGGACAAAGGTGAGTCCCCAATGTTGAAAACAGCTTCCAGTACCGGATGCGAGTCAAATTGGTAATCCTCAGAGATAGCACATCTCATCAACAACGGTGCCAGCACCTCATTAACTAGAACAAAGGAGCGTCGAGTGCTATCTCTACAAGTGTGTTGTGGTTCCTGCCCAAATCGCACCCAAGCCAATTCGGCACAGTCATGCCACCCCAACTTCCGAAGAATTTGCCAAAAGGCAACGTCACAAAGATCTCTATTGAAGTCACCTGTAATCAAAGCTGGCCCTTTGAATGCGGTAGCCCGTTGAATGCCGGGCATGGCAGCTTCCAAGAAAACTCGTTCACCATCAACGTAGATCTGTTGTGTAAGGGGTGGGCCGTAGATGGCACAAACATAGACATGAATACCACTCCCAATGTTAGCAATGGCATCAACAAACCGGCTCCCCTTGCGAACATGATCGGGAAGCTCCATTGGATATGGTTGCAGTCCATGCTGGCTGATGATAGCAGTTCCAACAGGTTTGCCTCTGTAAGCTCCACCATTAGCCGTGCGCTTTTCGGCCGGATAGCTGAAGACCGTGTTGATCTTTTGCTTCTTGAATCTCCTCCTAGAGACCCCCATGGCAGCTTGAGTGTGAGATGTTTCACAACCAGTGTTGATACCACAATCCCACTGCGAGATTTCCGCCTCACGTCCAAGCAGCTGTGTTGGATTGAAAGTGCGCACAGTGAGTGGCCCTGGGTGTCTGGCCTCACCGTATCTGTGCCCAATATCTTGCCTATGATGGCCGCAATTAAAAAACTGTTGGCAGTTGCAAAGTGAATTTGATTGCAAACAAACGGTATTCTGAATTCCATCACACATGTGCTCATGAGCAACTTTCCTGTTTTGAGGCCCCAAACATGGACCCCACGAAGTCCAAATCCGAGGGCCCAAAATTGGGAAAAACAAGGGATTTTCAACTACTTCCTGGGGTGAGCGCGCATTGCCCCCGGAAGAGGAAAATTGGAAGTGCTCATCGGCATGATAGGAATGCCTGCACCTATTCTCCATGTCCACATGTATAGCAGTGTGATGCTGAGTGGAGGCAAATGCAAATTGATTGTGCATGAATTTACCGCATCGCTCATCTCTGCATTGATGTAACGCAGAAACAGTGGGAACATAAAGCCACATCATTATCATCATGACCCAGGTAAGAAGACCATTCCTCTTACCCTGTCGCCACCTTCACGATTTGCATGCGAAAGGGTCGGTCTTGGATGGTTCTTCCGTTCTTGCACGCTTCTCTGGGTCAAAATTGGCACACATGGCAGTCATGGTGGCACGAAGATTTGATTCCATCTCTTTGAACATCGAACCCATCTGTGTAACAATGGCCTGGGAATTCTGTGAAATTGTGGATTCCACCTCAACAATCTTCTGCTTGGTGAAGGATTGTTCACTCTTCATCGATTCCAGGGCCGAGGTGAGTTCATCGATTCTAGCATTAGCTTGCGCCATGCGACTATCAACAGCAGTAGCAATCTGGGTTTCCACCTGAGCTCTCATTTCAGCATATCTGGCCGGAGTGCTGACCGATACCACTTGGTTCTGAGCATCCATGACAGTGTCAACCTTGAACTCTTTGGTGACCAACGTGAGATTCTTTTGGCGCTTACCGTGGATACTGTCAACCGTAGCAATGGTTCCATTCAACACAAGATGGCTACATGGCGGGTCGTCTCGTGCAGCAATCACCCACCTGTTGACCCCTTGAGGCCGAACAGCTGTTGCATTCCACCCCAATTTCTGGAGTGCACTGGAAAGCTCATCTCGTCCAACCTGTGGCACATTCTTCAACACATATAATGACTGGTCGGCATCAAAGCTGGCAGTTTCAACAAAAGCTGACTCAGGCAACAGGTGCGCACGGACATTGGATGCATCTTCCCGCTTACATCTGGCAGCATACCCTTCATTCAACTTAACGATTCCGATCACGTCTGGGCATGATTCAACCTTGGCATGAACATCTGGCAGCTCACGATTTGGCAAGGGAATGACCACATACCTTGGATCGTGTTTCTTCTGTGGGGTCTTCGGACTCATGAAGATCCCTGCCACCCCGGACCTGTTGAGTGCTTGGTCTAGTATGGCATCTGAAATCCTTATAAAGCCGTGCCAGTGGGAGGCTTGGGTATAGTGTGTGGGCTTGTCCCCTTTCCAGCTCTTTATTGACCACTGAGACAACAAAGCATTGCCTCTCAGCGCAGCCACGTGAACCCCTATATAGTGTAGGGGGACTGCGGTGTCCGGCCAATTCCCCACCAATTTCCTTTCAATGACGAACTCCACAACTGTGGATGGGAGTTGTTCAACCATCACAGAAGGCAGCTTGATGACTGGTTCAATGGCCACATCCCCAAACTGGATCAAGCATGCATCAACGGTAATAGGTGTACCATCAAGGAGGTGTGCAGGAAAGCATGATGTCTGACCAAGTCCTTTGGCACCTTCACCAATGACTAGCAGCGCAAGGCCCTCCATACTCCAAGGTGCGTTTTTCAAGACCTGTCTTGCCTCAGCTGGCGTTGCCAAACAAAGTCCTGCCATGTCAGGCCCAAAGCGAGCCAATTCCAGCATAGAAGTTGTTCCCCATCAGCACTGAAATGGCAAGCATCGACTACCACCCCGTGAGCATCCACACTTGTTGGGACGAAGTGTTTTGGTTTCTTCCGATCATGTTTCTTCGAGGCAGGTTCAGTTTTGTCACTGGCACGACCACGTTGATCCTTTTGGAATGCCTTCAACTCAACCGGCAAAATCAACCTAAATTTTGCATCAGTAGCCAACCGCTTGACCACATCCCAGAAACTATCATCGTTGTCTTTCATATTGTCATTGAGTTTCTCAGGATTGACCTTGGCAAAGAAACCAGAGACTCTTTGATTCAACTCATCATCCTTCACGCCTTTGGCTGCTAACAATTGGCGAACTCGTTGTTTGACATTGTCATGTTTGGCACCACCTACCAATGGGCACACCCGAAAGGAAAGGACCGAAAATCCTGGAGTTTGTTCTGTCAGCATCGCAGGATCCAGGATGACAGCACCATGATTGCATAGAATGCTTGTGCAGACCTGTGAGTTAGCAAAGTAGCTAGCAGCAACTTCGGCAATCGACATTCCAGTAGGCATCCAAACCTCATCACTCTTGGTCTTGAAGGGGCTTCTCACCGCTCGACACACACCCTGGCTGACTTGTGCTTGGATCAAGGTGGTATCAATGGCAGCCCCTAAGCTCAACTTCCTCAGGTGTGTGACAGCAAGAGGCCGAAAACTATCCCACTGAATATCAATTTTGTCAACTGTGTTGATAGGTGCATGGACATCGATCGGTTGTTCACCGCCGAATGCCCTCCATGCTACTGTCGCATGTACATCAGGAAACAGAATGGCAACCAACTTGGCAACTGTCATCATCCCATCAACTGATGCAGTGCGCACAACCTTCTGTGCAGGATGTCTTGCGAACCATCGGTTTTGGCCATTGGATGGAATCAAACCCATGTCATGCACTTCATGTTTCATTCTGGTCTCTTTGCATTCCCAGCTAACATAACCTGGCAACGAAGCTTTGAATCGAAACTCCGCCTCTTTCCATTCATATCCCAGGAGAAAATCACTGTCATCCAGCAAACGGTCATTCCGGAGTAAACCGATAGCTTCTGGAACACAACCCACCTGAGTAGCAATGAGAGCACATGCTGTCCTGACAGTCCATGTCACATCACACCGGAGGTTCAATGTAATGCCCAAGGATTTCTCCCCGCACTTGATGAATGTTGGGACAGCATGGAATCGTAACTTCTGAAAGTCTCCAACTGGCACCAAATCTTTCCAATAAGCTTGAACATCATTGAGGGAAAAGACCGAAAAATGTTCAGCTTTAGCATGTGGCAGACCCTTGCAAATAACCTCCTGCACCGTGGTGTTGGCACCGAAGCTCACAAACATCGCCCATTGATTGGTTCCATGCAGCAAGAGAGCCAAACCACCCTCACCAGGTTGGGAGATCTCATCTGAAAACCGTGGATCATCGACACGAAAGAAGATTGGCAGTTCATTCATACCACGCAAACCAATTTCGCAATGCTCATCAACCTCAAATGGTATTGTGGGAGCAATCTCATCTTCCATCTTCCTTTTCTTGTTGCTTTCACCCCCTTCCACATCATTCACCGGTACCAGCAACCAGAAATCACCTTCGATTCGTGTCTCGTGGTGTGACAACATGATGGCATCCTTCAAAATTTGCTTCATGATTTGCAAGGAATCGGATCCTGCAGGAAATGGCGACTTGTCCCCCAGCAAAATGTGAGTCCGAAACAACTGAAGGAAACCATGAACAGGTGATAATGAATTTCCGGCCACTCTCCAAGCATCATGAATGTTGCTCGGGAGAACAACTTGCTTTCCGAAGGCCAACGTGGCCACCATCTCCCAGGGAGAGATCATTCGAAGCCCTTGGTCTTCGAAACAAATCATTGTGTGTAAACCTCTACTGGCGAGAAGCTGCTCGTCGATTTCATGTTGTTTGCCATAGCTAGCCATGAATCCCTGAAATGGTCCATCCCAATCAACGATCCGACCTTCAACCAAACCCTGTGGTGTTTGATCACTGCAATTATTGAGTAACCAATTGGGAGCAAATCTACGGTCACCCATTGCCTGGAAAGCCGCATCAGGCACATCCAACATCTTCCTTTCGTCACCTGACATGTTCAAGTGAATGACATCCCTCATGGAAATGCTGGGGCGCCCGCATACCTCATGGAGATGATCTTGAGCAAATGAGAAGTTACTGGCCATCGTTAACTTCTGTACATCCACTCCAACATCTTTGTGAAGGAATGTTCCTAACCATCTATCGCGCATCACCGGGATCACCGAGTTGGCCTGGAACACTCCATGAAGTCGAAGACTCAATCCAGCGTTCTCAGCTTCTTGATTCAAGATCTGAAAATCTTTGTGTTTGGGAAATCCCGGGACGTTCTCAGCTGTGAAGCTCTGAATGTAACCCCTTGCGGCCCACTTCACACAGTCCATGAACACCATTCCATCGATGGAACTCAGACCTGTACAATGTCCCGCTCCTGACCATGGCTGACACGGGGGACTGCCAGTCAGGTGCGCGATATTGCACAGTCCGAACATCATCCACACTCTTGGATCCTGCACCGACCCAATGACAACACATGCTTCATCATTGCCACTCATGGCATCGTTGAATGCAGTGTCAATCGATTTCGCTGGTAAATCATGTTGTTTGCCACATACTGCGGCTGCAATGGGATCGAGGTCGACCATGATGTGAGTGTCAACCCCCATATGACGAGAAGCCACAGACCAGCCTGAGATGCCTGCGAAAACTTCTGCGATTCTCAAAGGACCCCTCCTTGCATTAGCATGCAACAAGATGGTCGCCCCTTTCACTGAGACATCAAAGCACACCTCGCCTTGCTCCCAGAACATCTTGAATCCTTGAATGGTCATCGTAGTACCAATCGTCATATGCTTCATCCAAACCTCTGGCACCACAAGCACACCCGAGCAGTATGCCACCTGAATGCCACATCTCGACGAACCAATCGAAGTCACCAATGCCACCGCAGACACCGGCTCACCCGACATGATACGAACCCACCGCCCAGCTATCTGTGGAAGACCTGCCGACTACTGGGAAGAACTGGGCTACCTCTTGGGCAATACGGCTATGGTTAACAATGGTTAATCAATAGAAACTATTAATCAATGAAATGGTGAAGGTTAATGAAATAATGGCCATTCATAGTGATAATAGTTACCAATTATTGCCAAATGAAATGGTAATTGTAAATGCGAACAATGCTACGTAATGAATATTACCATCTGACCATTGTTTGCTTATTACCAATATGTATGAATGGTTAATGATGGTAACATGGTAACATGAATAATGGTCAACAATGCTTATAATATGGCCATAATGTGAATCAATGGCTAACAATGGTGCTAATTGATCGGCATTGGGTACCATCATGATATGAACTAATGACTAACAATGAGCGATTATATCTTAATAATCGTGATCAAATAGTGCTTAATTAGTGCTTATATGATATGACAATAATGGTGGTCGACTGGTGATTGATCAATTTATAAGGCATGTACTGTGAATGCAGCTGCTAATCCAAAGAGTGGCATATGGAATTGACCAGTGGTCAATGCTGGTATTGTGGTACAATTAGTATGGCCATGATGTGGTGGTGGGGGTGGGACATACATGACCGACATTGGGTGGGTCATGATATCAATGAATACAATAGTCTCTGCATTTTGGGCTTCCTTTTTAACACAAGGCCATGTTTGCTGATCGCGAAGGGTCCGCTTGAACACACAAATCCCAAATGCAAATACATACCTACAATGTGTACGTATATTTACATATCCGTACTTATGTCTATATGTGCATATTGGCGGAAACAATCCAAACCTTGCAGTAAAACAAAGAACATTCAGATCATGGAGATGAATAAAGAATTTGCCGAGATGCTGTTTTTACTGGACTTTTTTTCTCCAATGCGAGGGCCCAAGGTCCAGACCGAAAAATTAACCGACAGGCTTATGTGAGTTTGCAATTCACAGTTTTTGAGAGGCAAAATCCGAAAAACAAATCTGACATTAGAATGTTCAATTAAAATCAATAGAAATTTAATGTCTGGATACTAATGTTGATAGAATAACATTCTGGATGTTTTTTTTCTGACCAGGTCCCATGTAAGCAAAAGTCCTTTCTAGTGCGCGTGAATGATCGGTTGTGTTCTCACGATGATGTTGATGGTTGGTTCAAATACGTGACTATATTCTTGGTGGCTTATAGATAAATCACCAAAAGTTCAATCTTTAGTGGCTATATGGTAGATCAATCATATCCAAAAATGGCTAAAAGCTTAAGGTACTGGCGGTAAGCCGCCCAGTATTGAAGAACCATCAGAAGCTACTATGCTTTATGCAGACCAACCAGCAATCAAGAACCAACCATGTGTACCTGTATAAATGCATGTACATGTCGACAAAATAAACTTTTAGAACTTGTCAAAACAAACATCATCATCAACTGCTTGGTGGTTAGTTGCCTCCCAAAAAAGTGCTCGTCAGTGAGAGACAATCATCCCAAAACGGTATCGTTGCTTTCTTCATGAAACGCAATCATGAACCATTGTTGGAGCATTAGTTCTGAACTATTTGCTGGTACTGACCCAGCTCGTATCTTAACCACTCTTGACTATCATCAATCGTTCTTCGCCACTACTTCTCAAATTACCAATTATTAACCACTGTTCATTAGCCACTGGATATTTTCCGCTGATGGTTAATCACCTGATATCATCATAATGTCACCGTATGTCAATACGACCACCCAGTTCCGTGGCGCAACTTGATTGCGCTTCAACGACTTTAGTGGATATGAGGTAAAATCAATCTGGGTGTTTCTCAAGTCATAGGGGACCCCCAAATCACCCTACATAAACCATTTATAGTGAATAAACCAACCTTTTTTGGGTATCCCTATTCTGAGAAACCCCCATCTCCCAAAAAAACACTAAAGGTCTAAGAAACTGTGGCTCGCCACCAAAAATCACCACTGGTACGCGCAACGACCTGCGAGAGCTTCAAGAGTTCCACGAAGCCGGTGATACCGTGAAGGACATAGCTCAGCCTTGCTGCAGCGGCTGCGCTTTTCGGATCTTTCAGCCACACCACCTCAGCATGCTCAACCAGCATCCCTCGTTCAACGGCTCCTTAGTTGGCTCTATCGCAACTATTCCACGACACTTACCCTCTGAACTAACCTGGAATGTAAAACGAAGTCAAAATCTCCATTTTGAATAGGTAAACCATGTATACATGGTGGGTTCTTATAGGAAAACAATTCACAAATGTTGGATTTCCTTCCGATTACTTCTGGTCTGGTTCTGCTGGTAGCAGCTGACAAGCGCTATCATTCACCAGCTCGTTAAGCAGCTTGCTACCCAGCCGATGAACCATCATTCAAACATACTTTTCCCATTATTTACCATCATTTAACCATCAGTTCGCAATTGAATCATCCATTAACCACGAATTCAACAGCACTTCACAAATCATTTCACCGTCATTCATTCGAATAACATCAAAAAAAAATAAAACAAAAAAATCCATCATCCACCAGCCGCTCAACTCACCACGGCACAGCCCGTGCACTTTGCCCGGGTTCCCATACCACGCGCCCTCCTCCAGCAACTTCATATGCCCCGGGTGTTGCGCCATGGCCTCCCAGAAGGCCGGTCGTTTTTGAGGATTCGGAGTGGTTAATCAGTGGTGGTTCATAGGTGGTTAATGGTTGTGTCATGATGGTTATAGTCGAAAAAAAAAGGAGGTTATTAATGTTGGTTAACAGGTGGTTAATAATGGTGGTAGTTGATAATGGTTGATAATGGTTATCAAGTGGTTGATGAGGGTTGATGAGGGTTGATAGTGGTGAATTTGTGGTTAAGAATGGTGCATTGACGGCTCGTTGATGGTTACACTTTTCTGAATTAACTTCGCGATGGAGAATCCATCAATCTGTTTAAGGAACCTGGCAAATCAGCGATAAATGGTGGATTTTCCATTGCCAAAGCAGTGTACCAGAGGGTACTTGATGAGTTACTGATGCTCAATATTGAATGCTTTGACCATCGTTGTGATCGTCAATGATGATTCATGATGGTGAGAGTATAGTCAATTGATGGTTATCTGATGGTGACTTGATGGTTAGTAAGTAGATGGTAAATAATGGTTACTTGATGTTGAAATCCTGGTTCATGATGCTTAGTCATGGTTGATAAGAGTGATAGCCATCATCAAGCACTATTAGCCATCACTGATATTACAAGTCATGCTTGATTGTGGTGATTTACATGATAAAGCAAGGGATGAATACCAATTGCGGAGTGTGGTTGCTGTTATCAGCCCTTGTGAACAACACTAGGTTGGTGGAGCTTACAATTTCTATGGCTTCGTTTATTGCCTCAGAACAGCGACAAATCAACCCATTGGTCACCATCAATCATCTTGCTTGTCATTTTGGTGTTGTTAGCTGACCAGAAACATAACTTAAGCACCCATGAACCATCCATGAAATCTAACCATAAGCTTACCTTCAGTTTGGCCGTCAACCATCATTGACTGGGAAATTATTGAACCATCCATTAACCATCACTTGACTCATCAACTTATATAATCATCATTTGACCATCCATCAAACCATTGTTGTATACTATTATTCCATCATGGTTAAACCATTGTTTTGTTTTACTATATTTACGATTTTCAACCATTTGTCCACCATTTAACCATCCGACCATCATTCAATCATTCTCAACCATTCTCCAACCATCAATCCACCACATCTAACTATCCATTGACCATAGTTTTACATTTCACCAGCCATTGTTATCACTCAACCATCCATTAACCATGAACTATTTACTACATTTACCATCAACTCACCATCACTCATCAATTCACCACTAAAAAATCTGTTCAACCATTGTTTCACCGCCAATTCACCATAGCCATCACTTCACTCGTCAATTGCATCATGAATTAAAATCCATCAATTCGCCATCACTTTACTCATCAATCAGCATTTAAAAATCCATTCAACCATGGTTTCACTGCCAATTCACCATAACCATCACTTCACTCGTCAATTGCATCATGATTTAAAATCCATCAAGTCGCCATCACTTTACTCATCAATCAGCATTTAAAAATCCATTCAACCATGGTTTCACTGCCAATTCACCATAACCATCACTTCACTCGTCAATTGCATCATGATTTAAAATCCATCAATTCGCCATCACTTTACTCATCAATCAGCATTTAAAAATCCATTCAACCATGGTTTCACTGCCAATTCACCATAACCATCACTTCACTCGTCAATTGCATCATGATTTAAAATCCATCAATTCACCATCACTTTACTCATCAATCAGCATTAAAAAATCCGTTCAACCATGGTTTCACCGCCAATTCACTCATCAGTTCGCCCATCGTCCCATGCTTTGCTCTCATCAGTTTTCCCATCAGTTTTTCCATCAGTTTTCCCATCATGTGTTGGCTGATCATCAATTCACTCATCACTTTTCCCATCATTTCACCATCAGTTAACCCTTTGTTTCACCAACCATTGTTGTATAGTATTCACCACTATCAACTTTTACCATTTAACCATCCATTGGTCCATTAACCATTCACTATTCACTACATCAACCATCCATTCACCATCAATTCACTCATGGCTGTGGGTCAGTTCACCCTTAGTCCCCCTGGTTCCCCTATCATTAACCAGGCTGTTTTCCCTATGATTTGGTTGGTCATTATAAGCCATTATGGATGGTTAACTGCTTGACCCAGCTCGCCATATATAGCTGGTAAATCCCCTAGTATTGTTGGTTATTCTCCCCTACTATCAACCATCAAACAGCTAGTTAACCATTGGTTAACTGCTTGATCCCTAGCCTCATCAGTTTTCCCATCCTCCCATGCTTCGCTCCCATCGCTCTGCCTGCGCCACGGCTTCGATCCCGTGCTTCTCGCAGATCCAGTTCCGGGAGACCTCGGTTGCGACGCGACGCGACGCGACGCGAGAGCCCCGCCGCGGTGGTGAGCTCGCAACGGCGATCACGGCTGCGACCCGGGGATGGAAGCCGAGTGATGGCGGGGTCGACCAGCAGTCAGCGGTTGATAGTGGTTAATGATTTGGAATGGTTTACCACTATCAACAACAAAATTGGATAGTAATGATTTGGCTGCTAGTTGATAGTGGTTAATAGCCAACAATAGTGGATAGTAATGATTAGTAGTGGTTAACTATGGTGGAGAAGTTCACCAACAACCTATATAGGGAAAACGTGTTGGTTAATGATGGGGGAACTAATCGAGGTACAGGGTGAACTGACCCAAAGCCATTTGCTTGAAGGGAAGGGTGAATGGATGGCCCAGTGATGGCGGATGTTTGAATCACAGCATCATGGAGCCATCAACGCTCAGATGTTCACTCAAATGACGGTCAACTCGTGATGATGGTGCATCATGTTGATGATGGACAGGAGCTGTTTTACAAAAAAGGCCAGTTAACAGTGTTCAAGGGTCTGTAACTTGGTCAGGAGATACAAACCGAAGACACAAACCGAAGACGT
This sequence comes from Symbiodinium kawagutii, assembly GCA_009767595.1. Taxonomy (NCBI): domain Eukaryota; class Dinophyceae; order Suessiales; family Symbiodiniaceae; genus Symbiodinium; species Symbiodinium kawagutii. Next base: position 24,038 of record VSDK01006763.1, on the reverse strand, counting down.
CAGGTGAGTTGAAATGATCACAAGTCTTGAAGTGTTTTTGGGAGTTGCACTGCATCCTCGATCGGCCTGCATGTACCGTGTTGCAAAAAGTGTCTTATGGTACCCAAGGGTCCTGTCCCGGCGTCCGGCCAGGGCGATACTGGAAGTGATAGCAAATGATGACGGCGAATGGCGAAGATGATGATTGTCAACAATGATGGCTGATGGCTAAAAATCATGGTTCCACTGTCTACTTCTTAACCAGTGGCCTCTGTTCAGAGCACGAGTTCGTTTGTTGAGGAAGGGGGTCCACCATGTCCGCTGTGTGGTCCACGGTTGGAGAAATCATCAAAGCCCTACGGGGTCAGTGGAATGGGATGGAAGGGGATTGTATAGATGAAAAATGTCGGGCATATACGTCGAAGGGGAAGGGGATTCTAAGTCTAGCTTGGTGTTCTGATTGATTGTACAGCTTAGAACTCAAGTCTGACTGACTGTTAATGTCGACCTACAAGCAGTCTATACTGGTTCCGAGACTTTTCCACCAAAGTGCTGATGATATTGGGATGGCCCTGGCAACGTTGCCGCCACCCTGGGCCCCTGCCACGCATTGCTTGCTGATGTTCCGCAGTGCCCACATCCTCGAGACCATGGGAAGCCCATCCCAGGAACGGTCCAACGTGATGACAAAGATCTTCCATGGCAGAAAAAGAGGCAAGTACTCAATGCAAGCAGCGGCAACAAACCACTTGGATACAGCCACACATCTAAGCCTTGGATTCATGTGACAAACAGAAATGAGAACAGGACCCACTTGACAAATCAATGCTCACAGGGCAAGGGCGGTGTCTACACTGCAATGGCTTTGAGAAAAAAGTTATGGACCGAGGTGTACATGGCAGGTGTCACGTGCACACAGCCAGACCTAAATACCCCTCCCTGCCGGGCAAACACAAGCACGGTACATGGTGCTTTCTCAGAATAGGGGGACCCCCAAATCATCCAATAGAAATCATTGCTAGTAATAAACTTTAAGAAAATCATTGTTAGTAATAGTAATAAACCACCAAATATTTGGGGTCCCCTATTTTGAGACACCAAACACATGCATGTAGCTGTTGTTTCCTTGTCATCGTCAGTGTCCCATTTGAACCGCCTGGGGTCAGCCACTTGGAGCTGAAGCATCACTCGTCATCTCACTGAGCCTTACAAATCATGATTCCCCATCATTCATGTTGCCAAGCATCAATTAAGCATCAATTCAAGCATCAATTCAACATCAACTGACCATTCGCAAAGCTCGTTCCCCATCATTTCACCATCAATGCCATCATTTCAGCCCTCCTCACCATGAATTTACCATCACCAACCATGAACCACTCAACAGCCCGTTGGGGTGGTGGACCATCTCAGCACAGCCCCAGTGGTGCATCCAAGTCGCTGGTCGTAGGCCACCGCATCACTGGCCGGGCGCATCAACGAGTCAACCAGCACGCTGACCTGGTGGGTTCAGTGCAGCTGGGAGCACGGATTTGTGGGGAACTTCGAGTGGTTAATGATAGTTAATGATGGTTTAAGATGGTCGATAATTGATGATGGTCGATAGTCAATAGTGGTTGATTGCTGGTTGCTTAGTGGTTAATCAGTGTCTAGGAACTGATCTGTGGTGACTTGGTTGGGGTTCATGGTCAATAGTGGTTGATTAGAAGTTGATTAGCGGTTACTTTGTAGTTCATTGGTGGTTAATTAGTGATGAATGATTATTGGCTAATTAGTGGTTGAGTACTGGTTTGCCGTTACTTAGAAGTCAATGTTGGATAATGATTAACCAATGGTGCGGAAGTGGTTCATTAGTCGTTAATTTGTAGTTGATTAGTAGTTGATCAGTGGTTAATGACGGTTAACAATGCTTTGTGATGGTTGATGATGGTTAATGATGGTTGATAACGATTGATGATGGTTGATGATACTTGTGATGATAGTTGATACTGGTTGATGGTCAATAGTGGTTGATTAGAAGTTGATTAGTGGCTAATGGTGGTTGATGAGCTTGATTCAGCAATGATCTACACTAATTAGTAATGGTTAATTCATAGTCATAGCTTTGTGAGATTAATGATGGTAGTTGCAGTCGTGATCACTCATGGCTTATGCTGGTGGCTGGAAAAATGGTTGACCAATTGTCGGCCATGTGCGTTGATGATTCATGGTGGCTGATAATAGCTGCGGAAGGTTCGTCAATTTTGCTTATAAATACCTATGTATGATGGTTGGTTAGTGGTTGATTAACGGGTATGGTATCAACGTTGGGTGATGTCATGATAATATAAATGATGTATGTGCTTGTAACGGGGTTAGTGGTTGATTGACGGCTATATCGTGGTTGCTACAGGTCTTCCACTGCTTGAGGAATGATGGATCAGAAAATTCTGAAACAAGCACAAGAACAGTAGAAGGAACTGGAACGGCAATTGGCGACCGCCGAGAAAAAGAGGTAAATAGGGGCACCCCCAAATCATGCTATTCCAATCATTATTACTACAAAACTATCCATTTTTGGGGGTACCCACATTTTGAGAAACCACCATATACTGTCAATGCACGCTATTGATGTACACTATCCACAACAAGTATTCAACTGTATGCTTCGGCAAAAACTCTCATTATTCTGCCGTGCTGGCTCGCTCAACCGCCGCATCAACCGAAGGGATGTCGATTTGATGTTGCCTTTGTTGCTGTTGCTACTCCTGCTGTTGTTGCTTCCCAGATCCAAGAATTTTGGCGGGAATCTTGAATCGTGTTCGAACTTGATTACAGCGTGTTTCAAGAACTTATCTTGGAATCTTTAGTCGTGAGCACCAGTACCTACTTGGTTAGCAAATATTTGCAAATGGATCATTTTCATCAGTACGTATGCCAGCAGGCACGTGCCACGATAACGAAAAAGCGTAAAAATGTGCCAAAACGTGACCTCAAAATAGGCCGAATTCACTGCCAATACATATACCAAATCCAACACAGTGGGTCTGCGCATCAACCACAAATCTCATTCACGATATTCATGCAAATACTCATGTGGAGCGAATAAATTGTGTGATTAGACACCAAGAGCACAACAACCAGCTACTGACAGCATTGACGTGTCCCTGTGGATGACATTTTGCCTTGTGCCACTAAGAAACCCCCAGCTACCTCAAGCTCTTTTTTAATTCTTTGGCAGACATCTCTCTGGACACCGCGAAATCAGCTGGGAAACCCGAAAAATCCTGGAGAAGCCACCAAACATCCTATGAAATCAGCTGGGAAACCCGAAGACTCCTGGGGTCCTTTGGACAGACCGTCCTTCGCCACACGAAGGCATCACACGACCAGCGGTTGAGGGCCGGGCAACGGTCTTGCACGTGCCTTGCCGAGCAGGTTCAGCCAATGGGCAAATTACAATCGTAGGCCCAATAACCCAACTGGTACAAGAACCAGGGGATCAACCAGCCATCAACCAGCATAAATATAAATATATATATATATATGTATATATATATATATATATCTGTATGTGTGTGTAGAGAGGTGTAGAGAGAGAGAGAGAGGGAGAGAGATTGTCAACTAATTAAGAGCAGCTGACCTACCGGGAATAAGCCATGGGCAATTCCGACTGCTTGGTGAATGATGAGGTGGTTCTTAAGTTGTTCGACATCAACCGTGATGCTCTGGTGAACAGCTTGTCCCCCAGTGTTCACAGTTGATACTGGGTTCACCCGGGGCGCCTGGTGGCTGAACAGCACGAGCCCATGCCAAGAATCAACCAATGACGACCCCAATTTCGTTCAGCCATTTGAAGCATTGCCTCACCATCGCCATCAAAAAATTGCTGACCTTTAGCTCTACACTACTCGGTTCACAGGTATTCATGTCAACCAGAGTTGAAACAAGACTCATGAAATCCGGTCGTTTTTTTGCCCATGATACATGTCCACCGACCATTTCGTGATCTTTGGCTGCTCGAATAGCCGTGGCTTCAGTTGCCCATGAAGGACCCGAAGTACCCTGAGCTCGCATACCCTAATGCTCATAGCTTCAGATGTTTGGGGGTATCAACATGGCCATGGAGACACCCACCAGATGTATACGAGCATACATCTTTGTATGTGTATATAAAAATATACGGCCAATCCTGACCTTCTCCCCGCGCGCAAATATACATATGTTTATGTAACGTTTGGCTGCGTAGAGGTCATATTTGCAAAACCATCCACTTTCTTCTTAGTTTCCATGTTGTCTTCCTGGGCAGCAAAATATATCCAGCCTAGCTCCTTCCCTCTACGATGCAGTACTTGTATATGCTATATGCATGTATGCTTGAATGTATCAACATATACCACCCATTTCTTGGTTGTGATGAGTTGCATCTCCAAGCCTTTCCGCGAGACCGCTGGGCCCAAAAATCCCTGGCCCTAGCCACCTTCGACCTGCTGAAGCAGATGTCGAGTTTGACGACACACCTCGCTCTTCAGGGGCCTCAAGCGCGGCAACAACGAGCCGAAGGTGATCTCAGTGCGTAGGGAGCTGCAGCTGGGATTACTTCCATGCGTCGAAACTGTGGTACCAAGGCTTGTCGGATCGTCGTGGCCAACCGCATAGGTGACATCAGCTCACTCGCTACCTCGTTATATCGTGAACCAACTCACCTGCAATGTAAATGAGGGCAGTTCGAAGTTGGCTTAGTTGCGCCCCTATGACTGGTAGAAGTTCACTCACCAACAACCAGCTATGACTGCTATGGCCGGTTCTTCCTTCACCCTCATCACCAGCTATAGCTGTTGGTTATTCACCACCAGTAGAAATCAACAAGTAGAATTTTGGTGAGTGAATAAACTATACTTTTGATTAACCAAGCAGATTTCCAACTCAGTGGATAAACAGCTATAGCACCAAGTTTCTCTCTTGACTACTTGGCTCATCAACACTACTTAGCTATCAACAGCTGGTGAAGTAGCTATAAGTTTCCACTACTTGGCTACAAACAGCTATAGCAGTAGCTGTAAACCAACTACTTAGCTATCACTTAGTTGTTTTACAGCTATAGCCAACCTATAAGTTATCACTACTTAGTTACCACCACTTGGTTATTACCACTTAGCGGATAAACCGCTCCCAGCTACAACCAGCTCCAACCGCGCTGAAAGGCCGCCCTCGCTCAGCGTCCCAGCTCACTTTGGAGTCGCGAAGCGCACCTCGGCAGCAGAGCGAGGCACTTCGAACCATAGAGCCACCGTCATGGAATGGTGGTAAATTGGATGGTGAATCAATGGTTAGTTTGTGTTTATGTAGTGGTTATTTAGTGGTTTAGGATGGTTCGTTGATGGCTGATGGTGGTGAATTGGATGGTGAATCAATGGTTAGTGAGTGTTGTAATAGGGGGATTATCGGCAATCATAGGGGATATACCCACTATGATGGTTGGTTTATTACTAGTGGTTATTTAGTGGTTTATGATGGTTGATTGATGGTTGATGGTGGTTAATTGATGTTTGATTGATGGTTGACGATGGTTAATGGCGCTTGATGGTTATGGCTAATGATGATTGATGAGGCTTATGGATGGTTCATTGATGGTTGATGATGATCACGCTTGAATGGTAGCACGGGATGTCCTGCAATCCACGAGGAGCCACCGATCATCCAGCTATTCAAAACCATTGCGGAATTCTAGGGAAACCACCAGTGACTTGGGGTGTACAGCATGTTTTGGCACACCCATATACAGTAAATGAACCTCTGGTACAATAGTGGTTGATATGCCAGCTTCTTGCTGCTTGTGGTAGATGATTATATGGCTGAAAACTTGAAATACAATAGTGTGGTTGCATGACCAAGGGTCCTCGAAAACGTCGCATATTTGAGATCATACCTTAGAAAAAAGAGCCCCAGGATAGATCAAAAAGCGGGGCAAAGTCCAAACTGTCAAAGTGGAACAGGTATAGGCTACTAGGAAGTTCCTGCAACCCAGGGTGCCCCCAGAAAACAACACGGAAAATGACCTATGCCGGAAAACGAGCACTCGGGATATGACCAACAAAAGATGATGATGATGATGATGATGATGATGATGATGATGATGATGATGATGATGATGATGATGAAACAACAAAATGACAGCCCTGGCTCAGAGATGCTCCACCATCATCATTATCACTGGATTGTATTCTCCGCTGGTGTTTCAACGGTTGAAAACAGTTTGGCCATGGTTGGTTCTGGCCTCCTGATTCCACAGGTCACCATGATCGACCAGCGAACCCTGCGAGCTGTCAGCATGGTGTTTCGAACGTATGTGGCGCCCCTGACGAAAGACTGATTGGCAGACTGGTGGATAAGCACCACGAATACTAGGGATATACCAAGTATACCCCACTGATGTTTGCCCATAATTACGCTTGAATAATGCAGCTATAACAGCAAAAAAAATCCACAACAAACGTAATCAAGCATCATGAACATCCACCACCGTGAAACCCTCGTAGACAAACAATAACCCACCAACAAAAAACCACCACGAGTTGACCCCTTGAAAAAACCAGCCATCACCCGGGCAGAATCTCGTCCCGTCACTCAGCTCGTCGCTCCGTCAAGGCAGACAGCGCCGAGACCAGCGCGTCATCCAAACCTCGGCAAGCGCCGCGGCAAACGGTACGAAGGCGACCGGCGACTCAGCCCCGGAGATTCGAAGTGCCGCCGGTGATTGGAGGGTGAGGGGGTTAGTGCTGGTGAGTGCGGATGGTTTGTGATGATTTGGTGGTGAATGATTGCCAGTAAGGGTGGTGATGATGGTTGATTTCATGCTGGATGATGATGATGATGGTAGTGATGGTTTATGATGATGGTTGCTGTAGTCAGAACAGTTGATGATGATGGTGAATAGTGCTGGTTAACCACTACACAACCACCCACCACAATCAAGCATGATGGTCAAGAATGGTTGTTGTGTTGGTTCATAAGTGGTTGACGGTGGCTAAAAATCTTGGTGAGTGATGATTCTTACTGATATGTCAAAGATTGCTTCATCCACGGTTGATTCCCTGGTAGGCATAGTAAAGTAGCACTTCATTGCTGGGAAAAATGAGAATGCTAATTGACGATAAATCGTGGATACTAGGTCTGAAGATAATAGATCTGAAGATTTGGCAGATAATGGTTTGCGGTCAATTGATCATTTGTGGTGATCAACGATGCTTCATAATAAGAAATGTTTCTCAACATTGGTTGATGATGCTTAATGATGGATTGTCAATGACGAATGTTTCATCAATTGAAGATGACAATAACAAACTACAATTTAGGATCTCTATATTGCTAGCTGCTGTCATGGTCAGATTTTGAAGAATGTACGCTGCATAAAAACACATGCACAAATATAGAAAGTAGATCTAGACAAATGCATTTGACCTCTTTGACAACTTTGCCAACATATGTTTGCATAGATGTACACGTACCGTTGCTGGAGTTTGCAAGTAATCGTTTTTCAGCCCAGAATCAAACTGCTAGGCCGCAGCGAGCTGCCACTGGTAGCCTTGAGGTTTAAAAAACATGTGTACATACAGAATCATATAGACAAATAGTTTAGAGATGTATATACTGTATATGTGAAAAAATAACATACATGTCTACATATGTACGTGCCATACAAATGTCCTCCAAATTTCGCCATGGAGCCCAAAGACCTGGGGGCGTACCTGGTTTTCATTCCCTGTGGAAGTCAACCTGGCTGAAAAATCCACCATAGAAAATAGCTGAATTTTGCTGGCTTTCGCCCAAAAAAGGTCGAGAATCGGGAAACCCAAAGGGTAACCCTGGATTTTTCCTATGAAAACTGGTGAACTTCGCTTCCAGATTGCTTTTCCGCTGCAAGGGCGGTCAATCCGAACAAAAGTCAACCATCCATCGCCATCGATCGCCAGGCCGCTCTCCGACGCCTCAGCCCGGGTCCAAGCTGCATCTTTATCTATAGATGTGTTTTGTTAATGAAGGCAGGTCTTTACAAAGATTGCAGATGTTTTCTGAATCGATTGTAGATGTCCTTCACTTGATCATAGATGTAGATTTCAAATGATCGATGGTGAAACACTTGTGATGGAATCGCTCTTGGAAGAATCTGTAGGCATCAACTGACCTGCGGTGAAAAAACAACTCTGTCATCCCTGCTTAGCGGACACCCTGTGTCTTGTGTCGCAGAATGTCCCACGGAAAAGAATGAAGAACTACCCGGGTGAAACCGACGCGCTTCCAGTGGCGAAACCCAGAGACAGGAGTGGTGGTACATCCGTAGACCCTCTCATTCCTAAACTAATGGATTTTGGAGATTTGCATTGCATGTGATCAACATGGCATATCCACAGAACTACCCCCAGGTGTCCTTGCTGTAGGATTATCCTTCCTGCCATGGTGGTGAGCCCCTTGGCGGATGAATTAAACGGATGGATCGTTTCGAATTTCCCGGAAAAGGCAGTGTTACACTGGAAAATCGAGGTTACTGGCTGATCAACAAGGAATCAAATCAATCATAGCAATTACAGTATTCGATGTGCAATGGCAGTCATTCTATGTGATATCCCAATGAGACATTCGAGTATCCATCATTTCTCCCAAGTATCATCTCATTGACGGTGATCATGGGGAGTATGATACTCAAATAAAAATTGATCATATGGAATCGTACCACTCATCCAATTCCCCATTATTGGATTATATAGGATCAAGAGCTAGTTGTACTCATGACAATCATCCTGCTACTTGGAATCTCGGGATTTCCAGTCAGGAGAGCCCCACCAGTGGAGGGGTCTCTCAACCAGCAGCTAATTGCGACATCGCCGTGAGAACAGGACCAATGATTGGTCCAGCCATGAACGTTTCGAAACGACGACTGGGAAAGCCCTGGGAGAGTATTGAAAGGTCCTGGCACGGTTATCTATAATGGCTACTGATGGTTGATGATGCTTAATAATGGTTATTTATAGTGGTTAATAGTGGTTAATGGTTAATGATATGGGTCAATATTGACCAACCAACTACTGGGGGAAAATGACCAACAACAATAGGGAATGACAATGGTACACCAGGGGTACTAGGTTTTGACCCATAGCCAGCATGACACCAGCAGCATATCTCCGCAAGTTCTCTGACCACCTGTTTTTTGATTTCATTGTACAATAGTCATTACGAACCATGACTCACCGTTGTTAGTCATCATGAAGTATTATTTACCCTAAGGAACTATCACTAGCCGTCATTAACCATCATTACTTGCATTCTTATTCGCGAATCATCACTAGTCATGTTTATCAACCACCATCAGGTACTAACTAACAACCATTCCAAATCAATGCTCACGAGCTAACCTTCCCTTTCTCTCCCAAGCTCTTTGGCACCTGCCATGGCTGACCCCATTCTGGGCTGCCAACCGACATGAACGAATGCCACGCGCGGAGCGATGTGGACGAAAGTTGGTGGAGCTGCGTTTCAACACCTACACCTACGACTAGAAGTGATGGATTAATGATGGATTTATGGATTACTGATGGATTGCTGATGGATTAACGATGGATTTATGGATTAATGATGGATTGCTGATGGAATAATGGATTCATGGTGGATTATAGTGATGAAACATGATCAAGTAAGAGTGATAGTAGTTCAAGGTAGTTCAATCAATGCACCGTCATTGAATACCACTGCGGCAATGATCAACTGTCAAATTAACACCTCGAATGGTGGATACTAGGATGAGAATGGTATATCAACAATTCAACCACAGTGGCAAGATCCAGCTTTGTTTATATGGTAGATGATGTGTCTTTTCTACTGTCAAACACCTACAGCTCCTGTAGGATGATTGGGACTTTGGATTTTTGGGATGATTAATGCTGACTCATGGCCATTTGGCTGTGGGTCAAAACCCTGTACCCCCGGTTCCCCGTCATTAGCAATTGTTTTTCCTATTATTGTTACTTATTATTTCCCATGAAAGTTGGTTGGTTAATATTGACTCATGGCCATTTTGGTACTCCACAACTCCCACAACGGGGTGATCCCTATTGGCTGATGGCTACTCCCCCAGCGATGTCACTGGTTAATCCACACGCCTGCATGCCTGAATCTCTCAAATTGACGTGTTTGAAGCCGGGTATTGCTTCATTCATTTGCTTGTGCTCATGGTTTGCTCAGTTTTAGAATGCAACATATCCGCTTGCAAATTTGATATTTTGTTCATTCATGCGGTCGTTTGTCATCTGAAGATGCGTAACTCAGCAAGGCACTCTCGAGCGCAAGGATGGCTGCAGGTGTCGCCTTGTTTCACCTCCGCCAGTTGGGCGTGGTTACGGGTCACAACCACGAAGCAGCTAAGTACGACATGATACGTTCAGCATCTGCCCAGGTTGTCCGATTGATCCATGGTGACAATCATCCAACCATGGCGGTGAAGGTCAATACCCGGTACCTCTGGTTGTTTACATCCCAAAAATGAAAAAAACCCGTCCAACTGTTGGTTTGTTCACCCGCCCATACGGTGGTTTCTAAAACTAAACGACGGGTGGCCCGAGTTAGAGAACGATTATACTTGTCATATTATAGTTGTCAGAGGCTAAGAGACCCAAAGGAATGGAAACGGGACAAATGAATACAAACGAATGATTTTGATGCTCGACAAGGACTCAGAAACCCAAAAAGGTGAAGGGGACAAGATGATTCTAGTGCCCGACGAGGACCACGAAACTCAAAGAAAAGGAGGGGACAAGTGAATGAATGATCTTTCTGCGTAGGACGAAGACTAAGACACCCAAAAATATGAACAAGGGAAAAATGAATGATCTAAATGCGTGGGACAAAGACTAAGAAACCCAAAGAGATGACGAATGGAAGAATGAACGATCATCCTTGACAGTTACCAAGAGACCCAAAGAGATGAAAAGGTCACAAATGACTGATGTTAACGCTTAGGACAATATTTCAGAAACCCAAAAAAATGAAGACGGGACAAATGAACGATTTTAATGCCGACAAGGATTGCACGGCAAAGCAAAGCAAAGCAAAACAAGGCAAAGCAAGCAGATAAAAAGCAAAGCAAAGCAAACATGCGCACAGCAGAGCAAAGTAAAGCAAAACAAAGCAAAGCAATCCAAAGCAGAGCAGAGCAGAGCAAAGCACAGCGGAGCAAAGCAGAGCAAACAAAACAAACCAAAGCAGAGGGAAGGAAAGCACAACAAAGCAAAGAACAAAACAGAACATAGCAAAGCAAAGGAAAGCAAAGAGCAAAACAGAACATTACAAAGCAAAACACAGAACAAAACAGAACATTGCAAAGCAAAGCAAAGCAAAGCAAGGCACAACAACCAGAACAAGCCAAACACAGCACAGCGAAGAAAAGCAAAGCCCTGACGAAGAAAGGATTTCCATCCACCTATCGCTTGATCAATCTGTCCATCGATCTACCGATCGACCCATCTATCAGTCTACCTATGGATCTATCTATCGATCTACCTTTTCGATCTATCCATCCCTCTATATGGGGCTATCTATCTATCGATCTATCAATTGAAATATCGATGACGGAAAGCGCTTGAGCGCTTGAAAGTTTTTACCGAAGGCTGGGGGGGGGTG
>VSDK01006747.1:628095-656895 GCA_009767595.1 Symbiodinium kawagutii | reverse complement strand
CCACCCCCCCCACCACCACATCATCATTATAATCAACATCATCATCATCATCATCATCACCATCATCATCATCACCACCATATCATCATCATCACAACCATATCATCATCATCATCATCATCATCATCATGATCACCACCATATCATCATTATCATCATCATCATCATCACCATCATCATCATCACCATCATCAACCTCATCATCATCACCACCATATCATCATTATCATCATCATCATCGTCATCATCATCACCGCCATACCATCATCATCATCACCACCATTTCATCATTATCATCATCATCACCCCCATCATCATCGTCGTCGTCATCATCATGATCATCATCATGATGATGATCATCATCATCCCCACCATATCATCATTATCATCATCATCATCATCACCATCATCATCATCACCACCATACCATCATCATCATCACCACCATTTCATCATTATCATCATTATCATTATCATCATCATCATCATCATCATCACCATCATCATCATCATCATCATCACCACCATACCATCATCATCATCATCATCATCATCATCACCATCATCATCATCATCACCACCATACCATCATCATCATCATCATCATCATCATCATCATCATCATCATCATCATCATCATCACCGCCATACCATCATCATCATCACAGTTAAGCTTTCATCATCATCATCATCATCATCATCATCATCACCACCATACCATCATCATCATCATCATCATCATCATCACCATCATCATCATCACCATCATCATCACCACCATACCATCATCATCATCATCATCATCATCATCATCATCATCATCATCATCATCATCATCACCGCCATACCACCGCCATACCATCAGGTAAGCCATCCATTCAGAGGCCATGGCATAGATGACATCCATGGATTGCCCTCCTCCAAGGTCCGCAGCCGAGAGGAGCGAACTTCAGAAGGTGAGGCTGCGATGATTCTTCGCCAATGATTGACCAGCCTTAGCGTGGCCATCAGGCATTTGGCCCGGGATTGCGGGCCACCGCAGTGAACCACTATCAACCAGGATTTACCAGCACAATGCTATGGCTTCGTCGATAGAATCCCAACTTGGGAAAGCTTCAGTTGCACACTGAAGCTCAGGGTATCCCATGTTCGGCTACTGATGCATTACAAGCACGTTCCTGTCATTGTTCATAAAGTTATGATCAGGATAGTGATGCACCTGCCATTCACTATGCGTGAGATCCATTCACCATTCATGGCTATCCACGAGTTATCCAACTTGTTATTCTGAAATTTATGGTTTTCCAACTTCATCTCAACCATTTCCAGAATGAACCAAGACTATGAATTCATCCAAGACGAAGCGTGTCACTGCCCGTCAATTGCGGGCGCCACAGGCGAGAGAAGGGGCGCCGCAGGGGAGGTGGCATCCAAAGATGATGCTGGTCCTCGACCACCTGCATTTGAGATGGGAGTCCCTGGGCAGAAACATCAGAAATGGGCACTGAAACTGTGGGAATTTTCGTTGGAAGGCATGAAATGGTTGTATTTATGCCAACTGACTATCATAAGTACGTCCAATGAAGGATCATTGCTTCAATCTGTAAACTGTGAGCTGGACTCAGCGCAGTGAAACGGGTCAAAAGCAGAATGGTGAAGCTCAACAATGCACAACTGATGTCACAGACAGCTTCGCGTTTGGGGAGAACTTGGAGGTGTTGTACGGCTCTGAGGATGATATAATCTTGGCTAGCTGAAAAACCTATTTTAGCAGTAGAGTGATACAACAAAGGAGCCAACGATGAGGTGACTGAACGATATGGGAATCAAGTCAGCTGCCCGTTGGCACAAGGTGCACCTATTCGAACTGCAATTTTAGCGGACCTACCAACGCATGAACTGTCAACGGCGGCTAGCAATAATGTGGTGCATATGCATCTTGGGTCATCCTGCTGGATGTACATGGAAGAAGAATTGGCAATCCCGTTATGCTCTTTCATGAAGCTTAGATATCAGCAGCAATCAGCTCGTACTATCATAAGTACGACCACTAGTACGACCATTAGTACGACCACTAGTACGACGACGACCACCACCACCACCACCACCACCACCACCACCACCACCACCACGACTGCTCCTATTTTCACTACTGCAACTGTTGTTTGTCCATGACCACCATTACTCTCCGAAGTATGCTGCAGCCCATACATCCGCCTCCCTTCGGCCACTTTGAGGGATACTTGCTGGCCGCTTCTGGCAGTGGCTGGCCAGCGTCCAAGAAGGGTACAGCTGTGATGTTGGTGGCACCAACCACTTCTTTCGGATTCACTGTTTGCTCATGGGGTCCACGCAAATGGTACTTAGCATCAGTTCTGTGAAGGTAAATCACGAGACTATCAAACTAGTACCTCCTTGGTATATCCTGACATAGAGAAACCCGTCACCCGCAAAGGGTTGCTGGCTCTGCAACTGGCTGTGGTTGGTACTGATGGACAATTGCCAACTATGATTGGTAAATATCCCTGATGATCCCGGAGAAGCAACCAACTATATGGACCATAATATGACAACCCTGTTCCGCTTTGGCTTAGAATTCTCCACTTTGAGAACTGGTGAGCACATCTACAAATTACATGACTCAATTGTGGTCCGCTGCGTACCCATCTTAGAACCTCACCCGAAAATCAGCTTTTGAACGCGTTTTGAGAAGCTAGGCACGTTGGATGAGCCCCAAGGTTTTGCGTAGTAGGTACATAGCTCGCAATGTCTGGAAAGGAAAAAGCTGTTGAAAAACATTGCAAATTGGCAGATTTCTTCGGTAAACTTTTGTGAATTTCTGGCAGCTCCTGTCTCAAATCATAACTTGGGCTGTAAGATCCGGGTTTTGGGGGTTTGTGCTGCAGCCGCTTGTCAGCGCATCAAACCCGTTGCAAAAACATGGGTGCTGGCAGGGCATGTCGAGCCTCTGGCACCGGAGGCGTAAGGATAAGAGCTTGACCGCCATCCAAAGGAGCGCGGAGAGCAATGGGGATAGTCCAGCTCCAGGGCTATCCTACATTTGGGAGCGGGTTGACCCCATTCGCATTGCCGTGCCAATTGTACAAGGCCTGGACCTAGGCAAGCTGGTTTATGGCTTGGAGAACTATTTATGGTAGATAGAAGTGTAAATGCCCATCAATGACTATGAATAAGTATGAACCCATAAAGAGTAGTTTTCCCAGCAAAAACTGATAGTTGTATACACATCACATGGAGGGTTGCGTATTAAGAATGGTGAAGAGTGGCTAGGACCTAGGAATGGCTACTGTAATGATATTAGGAGACAATAATCAACAACAATTGCTGGCACTCATAGTTGTAAACAATGGCTACTTGATAATGATAGATAAGAGCTTTTGAACATCCTGTGGATGATTGGGTGAAGTTTGAACCTGGCCCTACTTGCTAGGCCAGCACAAAGAGGATGTGACATTTTTAGTGAAAAACAATTGACAGGAAAAAAAACATCCTGAAAAAAAACCTATTCATGTTTTGTAGAGGTTTGAAATGAAGCCTGACGCCACTATAGAGTTCTAACCAGCCCAAATTTGGAGTGAGAATCACAGGTTCTAACCAGCTATCATAGATATTTGGTAATACAGATTGCAGGTATATCAGTCCTAGAATTCCAAAATCACCAGTATCCACAGAAAAAGACTAATGATGGATATAGCAATGACGATGATGGTGCTGATGATGATGATGATGATGATGATGATGATGATGATGATGATGACGATGATGATGATGATGATGATGATGATGATGATGATGGATGACCAACCACAACCAGCAGTGATAGTAGGATCCAACGGATACAACCAATGACCAACCGGGGCTGAGTGGAGGGTGGCCGCCTTGGCGCCAGGAGTAGCGAGACAGGCGGCGATGCCACGAGCCTTAGTGCAGCACTGATCTCCAAGTCGTGCCTTGGATGAAAGTGAAAGGTTGGGGAAGGGTTGGTTGGGGAAGGGTTCCAGCATCACCAATCATCTTTAACCATCATCAACCATCAAACTCTCATAGCCTATCATTGGTCATTTTGGCCGATGATTGAGTCAGCAACCAACCACTGTCAACCATGTAACATCCCTTGACCAGTCAGAATGAACAAGCACTGTCAAGCGTCACAAGCTGTTCTGAAGCATTTTTCATCAAGGATCAAACAATCATTTGCCACTTATCCACCATTCTTACACACCAACCATGAATTTAACCATTCACTTGCCATTGATTCAACATTATTTAACCGTCAATCGACCATTGTTGGCCCTTACTTTCTTGATCATTGATCAAGGACTAATCAAACCCTTCTCAACCATCAATCACCATCAACCAACCATTGATCCACCTTACTTACACAATCACTAAATAACCATTCAACAACAATTAAGCAACCATTACTCAGTTAGCAATGGTTACCATCACTTACAATTAGTCAAATAGCCACGAATTAGTAATTACAACCATTAGGAATAAATGACTTTACCATTACTGAACCATTAAACAACCATCCAATCATCCATCACCATCCAACAACGAAAAGGTGCCATCCCAACCATTCAACCACCATGACTCAACCAATACCAGGTAGGGCCCCCAAACGTCATAACTTGGTTTGCCAGCCATTCACCTGCACTTATGTCTACCCTTTGCCTAGTAGAGTAGTTACCCTATAACTACTAATTAGTCATAAACCCAACTATAATTCATAAGCTCATTGATAAGCCCTAGTGGTTCCCCTAGTCATAAACCCAACTTAGCTCGCGAGCTCAGCTGGGGGCCGTCCCTTATAGTGACCGTCTCCACGGCCATCCACGGCCGCCATGGCCATGGCCCCCCGCCCCGTGGCCCCCAGGTACGAGCTCCTGGAGCAGATCGGCGAAGGCTCCGCCGGCCGCGTCTTCCGTGGCCTTCGGACCTCGGATCAAAAGGAGGCGCCGGCTCCGTTGGAGATGAGAAAACCAGGTTTTTCCCTATCATTAATAGGGAAACAACAGGGAAACAATAGGGAAACTATCATTAACCTATTGTTTTGGAACAACAATAGGGAAAACAGCCTGGTTAGTGTGTATCAACTAATAGGAGAGATGAGCTATCATCTGTGGCCAACCAATAGTGGGGGATGATACCCATCATGAACCAGGCTGTTTTCCCGATTGTTGGCTATCATCCCCCACTATTAGTTGGTTAATATTGACCCAAGATGAGATGGAACTTGGAAATAGATGAGATAAGATGAGGTAAGATAGGATTAGATGAGAAAGATCAGGTGAGATAGGATTAGGTGAGATATATTAGATAGATGCATTTCAAAATTCGAGAAGATGAGATAGGACTAGATAGGATTAGATGGATTAGATAGGATTAGATAAGATTAGTTTAGAACATATCAGATAGATTGAATCGATTTGATAGGAGAAGATAAATGAATAGATTGATAGATGGATGGATATACGTGAGAATACTCGTGATGATTTGCGTATTTAAGCATATATAAGCATATATATATATATATATTAGAACGGTACCCCAACCTGTCCCTGTGCCCCAAGAAATGACAGACCAGATGTCTTCGGGCTGCATCTTGTTGCTCCAGAAAGGTGACCAACAGCATGGTGGGGCGCAATGGGCTGTGCATTTCTTGTTGCGTTTCCATTGCATGAAAGTCATAGGGTAAGCAATGGGGGCCCCACCATAAAAAGATCATTTTGCGAATGGAATCCAGGTTATTTTTGGGGTACCACCAGATGGCTTGGCACATACCCATATTAGCGATACTATGCGATACTAGTCTATGGCTTCCCACATACCCATATTAGCCATACTAGGTTGCGGCAACACTGCACCGGTGGAAGACTCAGTTGCGGCAACACTCCACCAGAGGTTCACCGAAAGCAACCACCGGGGTACAACTAGGTCCTGTGTACCGGCATGTATACTATGTATATACTGTATGCTATATGCTCATGTCTTAGGTGGTGAAATTCTTGCTATGTATAGGTGATTCTTTGCCAAGTGATATTGAAGATGGGCCCAGCCGAAGCTCCTCAGAAGTTGGTTGTTGGTTGCTTTGTTGGTGAGTGGGTGGGTCGGTAGGTCTGTCTACATCCCATGTGGACACAGGATGATGAAATCTGGTTTATCTTGATTGATTACACTGTTTGGAAATACTTGTACTCGACCATATCAGCAATTCATCGCTATGATCCGGACCAACGACACGAAAATGGGGGCACCTACTGGTTTTCTTGGCCACGGTTAGCCACGGTTCAGGTTGCTTTGAAATGTCTTGAAGCCCGAGACGAAGAATCTTTAGATTGCAGGAAGCAAGAGTACGAGGTCCTGCATCAGCTGCAGCATCCAAATATGGCTACCGAGCAGCAGACAAGCAGTGAGTTTCAAGGTAGGGAAGATCCTCCCCCACTGTTCAAGCTTGTCTGGGTGGAGTGGGGGTAGGCTATGGCTGCATACAGGCTGGGTACCTCCAACACCCTTTCTCTTCCAGTAGTCTCCAGGCATGGGGGCACGGGCCTTCTGCTATTTGGTGTCTATGCTGGTTTTTGATGATTTTTAAGGATTTGTTTGGGAACGCAAACTGCGCAAGAATAGCAACATACCCTAGCTACCACTGATTTGGGGACGTGATCACTACAATACTGTAGTGCATGCTTGTAAATTTTTGTTGGCCTTGACGATTCCAAGGGTGACCAAAAGCCACGCACCTGAAGAGGTTTCCCGGCTCGGTCGAAGGGTGGAGTGCTTGCTACACTTGCTACCCAGACCCGTGAGAAATGTAGAGCCGTCCCGCGCAACCTGAAAATCCACATGTTCAGGAACTCGGAGTGATCCCAACCATGGACACCATGCGGAAGGACTCCAGTTTGCGCATGCGGATTCCCTGCGCTGTATCAGGTTGAAGCTCTGGACTTCTTAACCTGCTCAAAGTTGGCGGTGGTGGTCCTGAGTTACAACAACGGCTCCACACTGGATGTCGCGGTAAAAAGGGCTGAGCCTGGGCGGAGTGCATTTGGACTCCAGAGGGGTGGCTGGTTATGCTGGAAATTCTTGTTCTAGCCTATGGCTTGAGTCACCCACCATGTGGCAGCTGGATTTTTGAGTTATTGGTGTGGAGAAAAAGGGCAAAGTCACTAAACATCATGATCCCATGATGATTTCCTGGGGATCCCGTGATGATCTTGTGATGATCCCATGATGATTTCCTGGTGAGACTTGCTGGTGATGTCAATTGTGCCCATGGGTCTTGGGCTCTTGATGTCCTGTCGATCAAAGCCTTGGTGCTGGCGCACCAGGCTATCCAAGTAGCAGGGTGTCCAAGATGCGTGTCAGAAATGGTCTGAGTGCATTGTCGCTGGGCCAAGTTATGACCTGAAAATTCAGAATGGTGACATCCTTTTAGCACATTGGCTTGATGAATCTGGATGATGATCGATCTGAGTATCGACCCCAGAAAAAGTGCAAGAAACTGCACCTGGAATGAACTACCTGAGGATCACCCGACCCGTGCTAAGGAAAACGGTTGCTTTGCCGAAGTCCACGCTCAATGCTTGTTTCTACAACTGATGAAGGTGGTAGATTACCTGCAGCCGGGCTCGACATTGGCGTTGATTTGCTGGTACGGGCTGGTGGTTCATGCTGCAAGAGTTGAAAACTGCTGTTTCTCGCTCATGGTGCTCCCAAATATCTCCTGAACCCACACCCCAAATTGTTACAGTAGTCCTCTTTTTGCGTACTTAGGATACCCATTACGGTGCCAATCACCAAGGAACCACTGGCGAATGCCAGGTATTGTTTTCCAGAAAATGTCTTCAATTCGGAGTGCCAGGTTGCTAAGTGCTGACCCGTCTTCGAGAATGTCTGGCTATAAATGATGAGTTGTCAGTTCAGGACTATGAATCGTCACCAGGCGGATGACCAGCTGCGTGTTGCCCATTTCTCCAAGTCGGCCAAAGCTTGGGTATGTCCGAGCCCGATGGGGTGGTCCCAATTTCGTACTGTTCAAGTCATATCTCACCGAAGCCTTGGAGGGATGCACTAGCCGGGAAGGAAGGCACTGAGCCTAGCTGTGCTGTTTGCTTGGGACATGAGGCACCAAAAGCGGGTGATTCACAGAGATATCAAGGCAGAGAACGTCTTTATTTCGCCTCTTGACTCGCCAGGGTCAGACCTTTGGGGTCGAGTGGATGGGGTCCAAGAAAACTGGGGATGCGACCGAACATGTCTGGGGTTTGGCATTCTCTGTGACGCGTTGCCAGCTTTCTCTAGCAAAGCGAGACACATCCAAGGAATTATCTGCTTGGTAGTGGCAGTAGTCGTAGTGGTGCTTGTAATAGTTGCGGCTTTGATTCTTGCTTTTGTTGTTTTTGTTTTTGTTGTTGTTGTTGCCGTGGTGATAAACACATCTGCCTAAGGCCAGATTTCTGGACACTGCAGTTGGGAGACTTCAACACAGCCAAAGCACTGCTGGAAGCTAAGCATAAAAGCTGCACGTTGACGGCTGGAAGGATAGGAAAGTTCCTGATATCATTGATTGCTTTTTGTTTATTTGCAGATGTTGTTATTGAGTGTATCCAATATGATGAGAATATGGGGTGGCAACGATTCTAATTACTGGGGAAGCAGCTATTGGGGAACTCATTTGCCACGTAAGGAGCGTGGCTGCGGAACAAATCACCTGAACAGTTCCCGATAATCACAACTTAGGGGCTCTATCAAAAAGTCTTTCTGGTGTTTGTATGACGTGGATTGCGGTCACCATCCTCATCATTGACCGCTGCAAGCACTCATCTCTCACCACGTTTCGCAGCACCCCGCTGCGATGACACAAAAGCCGCGGACACTCCGAGCCTGCTTGAAAAGCTTGGCTTCCTGATATTGGTGTTGTCCAACCGTGACCAGTGTGAAGTCAACGACCAAAAACAAAAATCTGCGGTCTTTTGTTGTTGCTGATGACCAGGAGCCTCCCAAAAGATCTTAGGATTGGTGGATGCATTTAGTAGACGACCAGTAGATTCACAAGTTCAAGAGCTGGTGATTCATCTTCAAATATGGATGTGGTCATTAACAATAACCCCCGACTAATCATTTGAGTTTTACATTCCCTGTTACTGCCAATGATATGTAATGATGGAATCCCCACTTAATGATGGAATCCCCACTTGGCATTATATTCCTCCTCAAATTTTTTTGCGAGTCCCTATACGGTTGTAATTTCAGTCTCATCGTTCTTCATTATACCATTACATGGTGGTTTCTCAAAGCAGGGAACCCCCCAAACGGTTGGTTCAGTAATAGACAACGATAGATATGGGATGATTTGAGGATACCCTTATTTTGAGAAACACGTAGATATAGATATAGATATAGAACTAGATATAGATAGAACTAGTTATAGAACTAGATATAGATATAGATACTGCATATACATATATATATATAACATATACATTTCTACATAGAAAATGTATTGCCCATTAATTTCCCTTCATGGTTGCAAGTTCCCTATGACAGTTGTCAGTCCTTCAACCATCACGGGGTTGTTCAGCTTCGCCGAGTCGCTGCTGTGACCATGGTATCATGGGATGACTACAAGGGAGCCCCCAGCGATTTGTTGGTTTTATGACGAGGGTAACCACTAGTCAGTACAGATATAATTTAGTATCTGTCATAACCATTGAACTATGGTAGATAACTACTAGTTGTGACTACTATAGTTTTGTGACTTGGTTTATGGTAGATAGAACTGTAGTTACATCGCTTATAAACCAAGTTATGACTAGGGGTTCCCACCTTGTAGTCAACCCATGAGTCGCCAATCATTCACTACACTTCGCGAACTACAATGACATGTTCACCCACTTGTTAATCATGATTAATCAGTTTCAGCCATTCATCATTGTTAGCCGGTGTGAGCCATTGTTCATGACTACTAATTGTCCAATGATCGAATATTGATTGGTGGTCTTTGATCTTGGAGTTGAAAGGTCCCCGCAATCAGGGATGGAACATAGCCTTGGAACGTATCGGGTCCTACCTTTATAATCCAGGTCCTGTTCTTTCTTTTGCCTCGCGGAAGGTTACCCCGGGCCAATCCACAAGTGGTTCCACTTAGCAGTATTGGTCTCCTGCGTTGCTTGTGAGGACGGTGGATCTCTGACCATGACTGGCACCATGGAATATGCGGCGCCAGAGGTTTTGGAAGGCGAATCTCCTTCTGAACAGCAGGACTCGCAGCGTGGATGGAGATGTCCATTATCGATTTCTGAGATTCTATGACTTGTGTAGGTCTTAGATTTTTTTCATTTTCCCTAGTAGTAACCAACAAATATTTGGTTGACGCATAAATTTTCAAGACAGGGTGGTTCAACCACCAACCAGTTCTGAGTTGTGTAAACTTTCTTTTGGACTAATGGATTTTCGGCAGGGAACCAATGAGATGGCAGGTGTACCTACTGAATTTGACCATGGCTTGACGGCTGTACCCATGGAACAAGGGGCAGCTGTGAGGTGAACATCTGACGGGTCAGTACTGCAGCTGTTGCACTTGTACGGACTGAGCACTTTGCAGTGCCGCATGGACTGCTTAGCAACGGCGAATAGTTGGCATCAGCCATTACCGTTGATTACATCCAATCTTCCTGAGATTTGTTTTCCCCATTGCCATGAAACACATCACAGGTGATGCTTCACAACAGCTGCTGGCTACTTCTACTTTCATTTAGGTTTGGCTACATGTTTGATGCTATGCAACAGGTGGTGTGAGGTGGTTTCGCCTCTCTAAATCTATCCTTTTGTGCGAACCTCTCCATTAGATCTGGTTTTGGCTTCATTAAATCAGATCTTGCTGCACCAAAGCGCCAATTGTGATCCGCATGTGTATCCCCAATCATTGATGCCGTGGCTGCTAAGCCAAACCTTCTTGAATTTATGGGTGATGTTTTAAAGGTACCACCATTCATGGTGCACATGCACATCCAACATCCAAATGATCAGTTGCGGACGCGTCAAGTTTTGGAAAACCTTACCCACAGGCTGCCTATCCGAAGGCTGGTATTGTGAGTCAAAGATGTGGAGTAACGGTTGATTCACAGCTCCAGGTTCCATGCCTTCGTGCTGGATGATCATTTGGCACATGCCTTGGTTCGCTTAGACATGAGGGCTGCATCTGGCTGCACTGCACCAGCTACATTTGCGGCTTTCACCTGGTGACTTCGCCAGGATATTTGGAGCACCGGCTTATGCTCCTTGCTTCACAAGCAACAGCTGTTGGTTTGTTGGCTGGTTGGTGCCAGGGCAAGGGTTGGGCTTGTTTGTTGGTTGGTTGCGTGGTGACCGAAACTGGTGACCCACTAATAACGTTCCACAAGTAGGTAAACAGTTCCAAACAACGTTGAGAACAGATGTAAACCGTCCCAACTTTCAGATCTTGTGGATGTAAAGATCCATAATGTCTTCTGGGAGATCTTCTGGAGGCCAAATTTCGGTGGCCGCCCTTGGTAGAGGTACTCGCTCTACTGAGGTCGTGAGAGATATCTCTTCACAGTGGGTTGCAGCCATGGTTTGGCCCAATAGGTCCAGTTCACACAGACAGGGGTGCCATCCGGGGTACAACCATTGAAACTATTCAAGGGTTGCACATACTCCAGGGATCATTGCTTTCTCAGAAATGTTTCGGTGGCTGTGCGTCGTCATTACCAAAAATCGGTGCGTGCAAGATCCAGAAATGGTTCTGGATGGCCAAATATACTCAATGATGGCGATTGAGTGATAGATGGTTGCTATTGGTTCATGATGGTTTCATTCGTTTATTTATGGCTACTTGTGGACTTGTGGGTAGACTGTGCCTAGTGATTGCATCTAATGGCTACTATGAATGACAGCCTTTTTGTTGCTAGCTCCACTAGTGGTATTGACGAGCGCAACCTCTTTATGCAACTCACCAACTAATTAGGATAGTAAGAACAAATGTATGTATATGGATTATACCTGTCTATCTATCTCTCTGTCTGTCTGTCTGTCTGTCTATCTATCTATCTATCTATCTATCTATCTATCTATCTATCTATCTTTCGATATTGATGGTACACCAACGCTTCGTGATGGTATCCCAAGAGCTGCATGTCATTTTTCTTTGTCATGAAGTCCTCAAGGGTCAAGCAAAAACAAATCTATGGATGGTTCCCATGTCATTTTCGAAGCGAAGTCAGGTCTTCATATCATGATGACGGGCAGCTTGCCACGGCGACTGCATAGCTACCAGACTCTGGCGGCTTATAGCGAAGCAGTGCAGTCGAAGCCCGTGGATTGGAGCAGGTTGTGCGACCGTGGGATCGGGCGATCCGGAAACATCCAGCGAGGTTCTACACACAACGGGGATGACAAGGCCGTACGTATTTGTTTCAGGTAGGTTTCAACTTGTTTCACTGCGATAGGTCTCACTATTGTGAACTGGGTGACTGAACGGACAAATTTCTTTGCAAGGGACAAGAATCCAGGATAAATTGACCATTGGTAGTGCAAGAAACAACAGTTGTGAGGAAGGGGAATGAAGGGGTCAAGGTTCAAGTCATCATGGGAACTCACACTTGGGGCATTGCTTGTGTTTCCCAGCTAGCAGTAGCTGGCTGGACTTTGTTGCCTTAGCAAGCCAGGGGCAGTTGGTCCTGTGATACCTCGCTGCACCCTTGTCTTTGCATCATGAGTTAAGCTCGCTGTCCCATCACGTCGTCGTTGTCGCTCTCCTTCAGATTTGCAGGCTCCGCCTGGCTGATAACAATATTTGTGCTGAACTTATTGCAGAATCATAGCTTTATTTCTTATTTTCAACGGCATAGCTTTCCTTCACCCTCCTGTAATAAAGAGGTGGTATTAGGAAATAACACTGGAGACACAACCAACAAATAATCATCGGTTTGCTCGGGTTTGCTTTGGCCTACCTGGCCCCACTTGAGTTGAATTTTATGCTCCATAAGATCTGCTGAAACTGATCAAATCCTGCTTTGTTTCTGCTTTCTGCCGAAACGAATGGCCCATCGCCGTCGCACACGAGGAAAACTTGTTGAAATGCGCCATTTGCCCCACTTGCCCCACAGCTGCACTCAAAGGCCCCAACGGTACCCGCCAGGAAGCAGTGGCAGTACGCCAGCGAAAACTGCAAGGAGTGCCTACTGGGAGAGTCAGCAGAGAATCTATATCTATATCTATATCTATATCTATCTCTATCTCTATCTCTATCTCTATCTCTATCTATCTATCTATCTATCTATCTATCTATCTATCTATCTATCTATCTATCTATCTATCTATCTATCTATCTATCTCTCTCTCTCTCTATATATATATATATAATGGATCGTTTGTTGACATGCTGGGGCAATTGTCACTGTGGTGAGGGATGCGAATGATCAGAAAGGTGGATCATGCTGGATGGTCACAAGCGACTTGCAAAAACATCGGGTCCGGTGGACTCATCAATTCGAAGCCACCTCGCTCACGATCTATTGGGGGCCGATCCTTCAAAGCCGCACCAGCAGTTTGGGTTCTTAGTGACTCTGAGAGTAATTTGCAACGGAATTTACCAACTAGTATGTGGATAGGTGAGTGTGCGTGTGTATATATGTAAATATATATATATATATCTATATCTATATCTATATATATATATATATCTGTATATATATATATATATATCTATATATATATATATTTATATCTCTATATATATATATATTTATATATATATCTATATATATATATATTTATATCTCTATATATATATATATATGTATATATATATTTATATCTCTATATATATATATATTTATATATATATCTATATATATATATATAAATGTGTACGTCTACTGCCAGGCTTTTTTGCATCTAATGTACAAGTATTTCTTACATCTACATTTATCCAAAGATGCTAAATCCGAAGCCAATCAGATGGAGAGTAACCCCCCATTTATGTATCACAACCAAATCGTTTTGGACATTTCGTGACTGCTTGATTGGGTGACAATGTGCAAAGATTCGTCGTTTCAATCTTGCTTGGAGACCTGTACTTTTAGATATAATTCCTCAAAATCGGTTACTACGGTTGACAATGACAAGCATGTTTACAATAATGATTGGTGTCAAGAAAAAGCAACAGTAAAGTTACTGCAGTGTCTATGTAACCAACAATCATGGGGATGATAGCGGTTGACAACAGGGAGCTTATGGCAGTTAAGCAGTCGATTTTGTGGTTCTGAGGTTCTCACAACAGCCTGAGGATTTTTTTGTGATGGGAGAATGTCACACCCAGCTCCCCCTAGCCTCACCTCGAGGCAACGTCTCCCCCAGTTGAATGGCTAAGTTGAACGGGTCGCCTGCTGTTTCTCCACTGTCAGCCATCTATATATCAGTGTAGCCACTCCAGCGAACTTCAGAGTGGTACCCCGGAACATGTTGTTCATGGGGAAAGCAACTAGGGATATCATGGTTACAATGATGGGCAAACTCATGTATATATATATATATATATTTAAAAACACATATTCTTGCATACATACTTATAGTGGATCCATACGAATAGACCACTCCCAGTTTGACCGTGGAATCATAGAACAGCTTCTGATCTGGCATGAAACATAGAGGCTTATTTTTATGGACCTCCCATGGTATGGATACCTATGATCAGGGTAACAAGCTGATTGTAGATATGTCTAGGTGCCATGAAGTGATTTCTCAACCACATCGAGGCAGCAGGGGGATGACTCGGTCGAATCAAAGGCAAATCGGGCTCCGATTTTCGCCCGGCAGTGCATCTGAAAAGGTTGGATACCATCCAAAATGTCAAGCAGAAGGGGAAAACTCGCCCGGCAACGCAAGATCTTTATAGGAAATGGGTTTGTCCAACAATCATGTACCCCCTATCGTTGGCTCTTAGTTTCCATACTAAGAATGGTTATGAACTTGGTTGGTGAAGGGTACCACCGTGGCGACAAAGCCAAATCATCCGTGGAATTGGCCCAACTCGTGGTCCGTGACGAGGAGACCATTACCAAGTGCTTGGCGGTGAAGCACCTTGGATGCAGGTAGCGACCTGATTCAAGCATGAAATCAACCACTAAATTATGCAAGGATTGGTTCAACAAAATCAGTTCTTTTAAACCAACAACCAATCAACTATTGAATCACATTTGATTGGTTGTCGGTTGAAAATCTGGTTAATTTTATGAATCATTAAAGTTCTTGCTATTTCAATCAGAGAACTATCATCAACCGAGGCGTTATGAAATTCTCCTAATGGCTCAGAAAGTTGAGGGAACCATTGACGAATTCACCCACTAGTGATGGTAAACTAAGTCTTGAACCCCCCAAGACCTGGAGTTGACTTTGAAAGCCTTGAGGGAATCCTGGAAACAGCGCGCGGTTCTGTCCTTTTTTGACAGTTGTGGCAGCAGCTGTGGCCAACTTCCATGCAACTTTTCCAAGCTGATGGACCTTTGGGGTTGAAATTGAGCAGAGCAGAGGCCCAAGTCAGTTTGGTTTCGCGGGTCTCTCATGTAAAGAACCACATCCAAGTAGCTATGAACGACGTCTTCATGCGGTGACTCTTGATGTTGGAACTGGGCAGAACCGGAGCCCCTCTAGAGGTGTTTGAGCGGAAGTCTTGGAGCTGGGCTTGGAACCCTTATAGTTTGGAGTGATGAAGGCATGTATATGTATGTGTAAATGTATGTGTATATGTGTATGTATATAGTATATGTATACGTACAGAAATAGAAGCTACCACAGAGTGGAACATGTAGATGTGTTCTTGTAAGCATGTTAACCACAGCCGAGTCTTTATGATCCAGTTGTTACATATAGGAGCCCTACCTGCCGACCAAGACAACTTTCCGAGCAGTCTGGGAACTTGATGGTCTGGGTAACCACTATCAACCATGGTGAATCCCTTTGATCAGAAGCCGGTGGACCCCCAAAAATCCGAACTACATACGCCAGTCCGGGCGCGGGAATGGAAGCAACCTATTGTTCCGGTTGTTTTCTCACTTGAGGGCCCTGACTTCAGTCTCCACAGACGGGTCAAGTCGAAATGGTACAAGGCCTAGGTTAAAAGGCATCGGTTTCACGTGTTTTCTTAAGCTTCTTTGAACCATGAAGCAGGTTACCACTTGGGGACCACTTGGGACCACTTGGGGACCACATGGCCTCGCTGTTGCAACCAGGAAGGCATCTCGGCCCGAAGCTGCTTACATCTTACGACTCCCGTGGCTGGCACCTCCTGCTGCCATGAACAGACAATCAAGGCAGCGCCGAGACGGACACCAGCCCTCCCACCGTTGGGTTTCTGCAAAAGCTTCGGATAAGGATAACCAGTCGGGATAACACCAACCATTGGGATGACGCCAAAAACCGAACACCAAAGGTAGAGATAACGCCGAGCTGCCATGATCCAGGTTCTGAATTGTCCTCGTTTGGTACTGCTACCTTTCTATTTGGTACCAGCTAGTGCCTAATGCCCCTTGCAGCCCATCTAAAAGATGTATCAATCTATCCGTCTATTTACCTATCTACCTATCCACCTATCTACCTATCTACCTATCTACCTACCTAATCTACCTATCTGTCTGTCTGTCTATCTATCTGTCTGTTTGTCTGTCTATCTATCTATCTCTTTGTTTATCTACCCGTCTATCACGTATGTTCAAGGAGGCACATATATGTACACCTTCATATCCACGTAGAGGGGATTGCAACGATCGTTGGCGGGGCCAACTGGGTGTCCAAATCATTGTTGGTGACTCGTCGTTCTGAAGGCTTACCATTCGTCAACCAAGCAATTCTTGGTGGATGAATCAACCTGGCTTAGAACCAACTGGTTCATGAGTTCTGGGTCACATGTACAGCAAGTCTTGGTGAACATGAATCAGCTGAGTATAAATGGCTACCAACCGGTCCATGAACTGGGTGAAGGTGCAGCTGAGTCTTTCCCCGGTGCCAGGTCCCATACCTTTGGTTATGGCGAACAGGCTGAGCCGAGCGATACGCGACAATGGACCCGTGCTACCACACCCAGCCTGTTTTAGAACTCTGGGAGGGCCCAAGGCCATTATCATGCAGCATTGAGGCCACGATTTGGCCATTCAGTGAACCATTGGTTAAGCAGGAACCATCAACATAATTAATCATGGTGATACTTGACCATCAGTTCACCAATAGTTTACCTGCATTAACCATCAGTTTGGTATTCTCAACCATCATTAGTCACAATTTGCCATTCATCAACATTAGTTGACCGTTGGCCTTTGATTTGTGCTACCAGTCCATTTCAAGACAGAGATGCCAGTTGGAACCAACACTTCACACCAGCAAGAACAGCAACAGCACCCATGAGATATAAGTAACAGCTGTTGTGATATTCCCCTGCCTTCCTAGTGGTAGTTGGTTATTATCATATCAACATGGCTTGTGACTTCAATTGGGGCAGCCGCAATGACATGACATCACGTTAAAGCACATGATAGTGACTTGATCGGCAACAAGTTGCAAGCATGAAAACATGAAATTGACATTGGGAGGCCCTTCTCACAGTGATATCTTGAGGTACACTTGCGCGCAGCCAACATTTTGCCCAGCAGTGTACTTGCGGGTTGAATTCATTGAGAGGCCGAATGCTGCACGAAACCCGGAGAGAATGATGATAGTCATGGCTCGCAAAGCGACTAGCTTCTCACAGAAAATCCCGGCGGTGTGGATCCAGGACTCACCAGCGGGCATCCATGGCACCGGAGGTGGTGTTTCTCGACGTGAGTGGCGGACATCCACCAGTTGGTGGTGGTGCGGTGGCACCGCCAGGGCCACAGAGAAGTTGTGCTGCGAATCCAATGGCACTTGTGAATCAAAATTCACAGAATCAACGAGTCAATTAATGAATTAATGAATTTTGATAATGAATAATGAATTAATCAATTAATGAATTAATCAATTAATTCACGAATCAATAATGAATAATTAATCACCAAGATGTGGATTATTGATTAATGTTGGTTTCTGATTAGTGTAACCCCCCCGAAAGTAATGAAAATAGGCATGAAACCAACAGGTAGATACTAATCAAAAACCAACATTATTGATTACACTCCGGTAAACTAACATAGCAACAGAGCATCCCCATATTCTATAGAGAAATGCTGGGAAATCATTACTGGTGGATTTTCCATTGCCATGGTGGTTTACCGGAGTGTAACCATTTAAAGTGCTCATTAACTATTTATATAAGTTATTCAATCATTCATGTGCCATAAAAGATCACTTCTCAATTGCTTTGTTTGTGAGTCCACCTTATTATTTAGTCTGCTGTGGAGTGATGTTTTCTACTTGCTGGTACTGTAGCTGCAAACGAATCAGCAACCAAAGATGACATCTATATGGTTTTCTGGACACATGTACAGGTCAGTGTTT
This sequence comes from Symbiodinium kawagutii, assembly GCA_009767595.1. Taxonomy (NCBI): domain Eukaryota; class Dinophyceae; order Suessiales; family Symbiodiniaceae; genus Symbiodinium; species Symbiodinium kawagutii. The sequence goes on along the minus strand of VSDK01006747.1, from coordinate 638,382 downwards.
TTGAACATTTCCTAAATGGGTGTTCAACAGACAGAGGGAGAGAGAGAGAGAGTGCGAGCAGTAGTTGACCAACAGAGGCCTGACAGTTCAGTACACAAACAGGGTCCACAAGTTGTCGGTCCTTTTTTTCGTCTGGAAGGCTTGTAAGTGGGAGGCTCAAAAATATTTTGGACATGCAGATAAGCCATTGTCAAGGATCAGTGTATGTGTCTATTTATCTATCTATCGATCGATGGATTGATCGATCGATCTGTCTTGCTTCCTACACAGCCATACGCGTGAGCAGAGAGAATGAGAGAGGTACATCTGGATTGATGTACACACCATTCATTTCAGGGATGAGCATATTCACATTTCTATGCTGCAAAAGGTGCATGGACATGCGTGACACTTACAGAGGTCCACATAGAATTGTTTTTGCATCTAAATGTAGACTGGTTCGCAATTTTGTACCCTTAAATGCTGTACCTTGCATCCGTGTCAGCACTTTAGATTTCAAGAACCCATTCTTCTGTGCAATTCTTTCATCGTATGAATACTAATTCAGCCATTGAATCTATCTTGAAAGTCTCTCCACATACCACATTTGCATAGATGCATCTACCTATCTTTGAATGCAACGCAGGCAATTTCACTGTGCAGCTAAGATCGACTGGCTTGAAGCTTCTTGCAGCAGTTCTGAAAGCCCAGCTGTTTATCTGCTTGTAAGCAACAATTCAGCAGATATAACCTTTCGAAGGGATCGCCAACTTTCGTGGTTATGTATTTATAACAAACTCATGAGTTATACATTGGATGATTGTTGGTACCTGGTCTTAATTGGACCTGCTGTGCCCTCCGCATCGCCTCACTGTGCAGTAACTGCAACAGTGGAGGCGCGGGCGATGGCCTGATAATGCGAATAAGTTAAAAAAAGGCTACAATGATGGTGGATAGGAGGTTTCTTAAAATAGGGGTACCCCCCAATCATTCCAATATTACAGTAGCCATCTATGATAATAAACGAATCATTTGCGGGGTCCCCTATTTCAAGAAACTGCCAATTGATGGGTATGTAATAAACGGTTGGTTCATGGTGAACTGATGGTTGATCCCGGCGTTGATCCCATAATGGGCTGTGCTAGCCCTTGTCATAAGAGGACGCTAGTGATCCAGGCTTGAAAATCGTCCTGTCAAGTGGTTGGACAGTTGGTTGGCTCGTGGTGGGTATGTGGGGGTCAAGCTAGAAGCAAAACACAAAAGTTAGGAACAAGTTTTCATGAGAGCCGGTGACTCGGGAATGGCTAGTAACCAATCACTATGTCCTGGAAAAACTAGGGCAGCAGGCTATGCTGCTTCCTGCCTGCACCGCTCAAGTGGCCTCTCTTCGATTTTTGGCCCCTCGATCCCGAGTCTCAAGCTGTCTCTTCTGCCTCCCTCTCTTACTCTCTGGGAAACAATTCCGTGAAAGTAAAGTTGATGACAATTTTATTTTTTTTGATAGGAAACAACATCCTTCCCTTGGCAGGGATTTTCCACGCAAGCAGATTAGTTTCAGGAGGGTACTTACTTGTCAGACATCAGGTTCCACTTCCCGAAAACAACGATACGACTCTCCTCATGGCAGTGCGAAACGTTGTTTGAAACCAACCAATCCTTCATAATATTCTCTTTCGACCGAACCCACATGCACAGGAATTGGATATGAATACATTTTTGTACAGTCTGCAAAAATATGAATCAATAAATCGGGACTAGCTGGGTGGATTATAGCTACTACCTTAGCTTTTTAGGCTTTTTGGGATATGAATGATTTACCATGCAGCGACTAAAAGCTATATCTGTATATACATGCTGGTGAATATTTTCTGGTTATTGATCTCGTCCATGTTCTGGTTGGTGTTTTATCGTACCATGTCATTACGACCCTGCTCTTCAGCTGACCCTATCCTTGATGAACAATGAGATACTAACCAATGAACCATCAGTAGACCACCAATGAACCATCACTGAACCACCAATGAACCATCAGTAGACCACCAATGAACCATCAGTAGACCACCAATGAAAGCATGATGTTTTTGCCAGTCACTTAACCATCACTTAACCAATGAACCATGACCTGCTGGTCGTATGGTCGCGCAACGGTTCTGTGAGGTGGGGTCATCCCACTGGCTGGCTCTTCAACCGTGCCGAGGCGGCCATGATGGTAACCCCGCGGTTCAACAACGATGAATGAAGGGTTCAGTCGTGATTCAACGACGGCCAAGCCATGGTGAATCCATGGTTCAATGATGGTTAATTTGTGGTTAAATGATGGTGAATTGGTGGTTTACCAGATGGTTAATGAGCGGAATCAGCTGGTTTATGAAGGCTGATGGTTAGGGACGGTTTATGGTGGGTCATATTGCCTATGATGATGGTTAATAATGAATCAATACCCAATCTGGTTGACAACCGCTCGTAGTTGATTGATGGGGATGTGCCAAATAATGTGTGACTAGCTGAAGAGATGGTTTACGTTTCCAATGGTTGGGTTTCAATTGATGTTAACCACGGATTAATTGGGGGCGCATACCATTCTAATAGGAAACCGAGGCTTTGGAAGATACCCCAGTACCCTCCTGTCAATCAACCAGAGGTTTATTAATCCAGGGTTTCAATCATCCCAGATGGTTTACAATTCTTTTCCAGGAGCACGGTTGGGATTCGGTGATGACGACTGTGTTGGGAGCGCTGAGCACAGCCCTCCGCAGGGTGTGTACTTCCACAGCGCCAGCGGCAAACTCTTCGTGGATAACAGCGAGGAGCCGGTGCCCAGAAGATCAACAGCTACAGATCATCAGCTGTCATACCTGTAAGCAGTATTTTTATTGACCATGGCTATGGCCATGTCTCTGACCTAATAGTTGATAGTATCCTTGACAATAGTAATAGATATTCTTATCATAGCTAACATCAGCGGTTGTTATTCTGATGATGGTCAAGAAGTATGTTCCACAACAAACAGCTTGCAAGAATCATGGTCATCAATCATCCACAGCCAGTTGCTTCACCAGATATCAAGCACCAACTCTTCGTCTCTTGGTGACAATCACCAGGGTAGACCATTGCGGGCAGCCGCGCAACAACGGGCAGGTGCTCATCACCACGGGGACCGTCACACCAAACATGAACCACTGGCCATGATCAGCCACCATGAGCTATTCCTGACCATCAGCCACCAATAACCATCCTCAACCATCATGAACCATCATGAACCACCATCAACCACCACCATCAGCCACCATCAGCCGCCATGATCCATTCAGCATGTGTAAACTGACTGTTTGTATTGCCTAGTGTGGCAGGGACATCAACCACCATCTGCCACCGTGAGGCACCAGGAACGATCATTGACCATCAACCATCATCCATCGACCACCATTAGCCATCGACAGTTAACCAATGATCACTCATCATTGACCATCGTGAAGCCTCAGACACAATGCTGACCATCTTCACTAAGGGTCCAGTGCAGCTCGTGGAAGGTGCACCTTGCCTTCGCTGCTGGGAAATTTCCATGGTTCATAGCTTGCAATCGTTGGTACTGGTAGCTATGCTTCATTGTGGTCAACTCACCTTCAACTAATCATGAAACAATAATCAGCAAAGCTGCGTCCAGCAGCTGGAGTTTGGTGAGCTTTAGTTTTTGAGGTTCGGGGGTGATCGGCGGCCTAACGGCGTAAATTTCACATCAACCCAGCCCCCTCTGCGGCGTTGGCTCGATACCCCCCAGGTACTATTGTTGTGGTGTGTCAATGGTGGACTTATGGTAAGCATAACACAAGGTGCATATCGCAGACTTGCAAACAGGAATAAAATGGTTCCAGAAGCATACTCACAAGAACAAGAAACAGACCTCAAAGAATACTAAAAACATACAGAGAGCAAGAACAAAACACACCAGCAGGACAAAGAAACATCCCAGATCATCCCAGAAACATACCAGAAACATACCAGACATTACCAGAAGCATATCAGAAGCGTACAGACAGGAACAAGAAGCATACTAGAAATATACAAACAGAACAAGAAACATACCACAAACATCCAAAATGTATTTGCAGGAACAAAAAGGATGCCGGGGCAATACAGACGGGAAAAGCTTCATTTGAGAAGCATGCAGGAAAATGTCAGAAGCATGCATGCAGGATCCAGAAGCAGGCCAAGAGGATGATGAAGGAGCAAGCAATGTATCAAGAAGGGAACAAACTGGAAGCAGAAACACTGACTTCTTCCCAGCTTTGCTTTCGTTCAATCCCTGGGCCGCAAGTTCAGGACTAATAATGATACTGGTTGATCGCGGGAAATAGTGGTTATTGATGGCCAGCAGTGCATACACACCCCTCTTAGCTCATGATGTTTGAAGATTGAAGACTGGATAATACTGAATGAATCTAGCCAATCAGCTGGGATAGATTACCAACGTAAATAGTAAGAGAAACCGCCAGTGAATGGGTGGTTCATACCACCTATGAATGGGTGGTTCATACCACCTATGTTGAGCTCCGTCCCAGGTGGCCCAGGTGTCAGTCAAAGCCTTGATTCGTGGACACACTGTAGCGCAAAATGTGGCTGTTGGTGTATCATTTGGCTTCGTTCGTCCATGAATGATGTACTTTCCCCTCATTTTGCATGTGTGTATACATACATATATATGTATATATACATTCATACACATCATTGTCCAATGGATAACTCTCGGAAGAACAGGACCCAGGGTGAAGCATCCAAACGCAAGAAACATGTGCTTGCGTTGGGGTGTACCAAGAGCCACTGAGTTCCATGGAGTCGACCTGTGGACAGGACAGAGGTCATTCGAACATGGGCTAGCCATGTCAGTCTGCTTGCGCAGCAGTGATCAGCAATGTATTTCCAAATGACGGCTTAGAATTGTGTTGGGGTACTTGATGCTTACTAGAGAGGTAAGCCATGCTCATAAAACAAGGAATTAATACCTGAAAGGCAGGCCAAGCAGCATGAGTACAACATATACAAACTATGGCTACCGAATACGAATATCATCCTATCCTTGATTAGCCATCATTTAAGGGCCAATTCACGAGTAAGAGCAACCACTCCTTATCAAGCAGCGTTAACCGCCATGAACCATCATGATGAAAGAGTATTAGTCAGTATCAAACATGCTTCGCCATGAAAAACATCTTTCAACAAAAATGATTAAGCATCATGAACCGTCACCATTATCAACCAGTATTAAGTATTGACAATTACTAACCTCCATTTCCCACCATCAAAATTATCAAAATTGTTTTTTAATTCCGTTGATCATAATCCACATCATTCTTAATCAGCATTGGCAGCCAATAAGGCGGGCATGATTAGCCAATAACCATGATTCATCATCACTATTAGACAATCTTAACATCACAATCAGCCAATCTTAGCCATTACTAGCCAATATTGGCAAGTATTAGGCCAAAAGCCACGATTCACCAGCATTACTAGCCAATATGAACCAATGTTCAATGTGAGGAACCAACATTGACCATTGTAAGCCAAGAAGCATTATGGCTAATTATGGCCAAGAATGATTCGTGAACCAATACTAATCATTGTTGGCCATAGTTCACCATTGTTCACCAAGAAACCAAGATTCTTTTTTGGAAAATTGTGAACATTGACAGATTCCTTGAAATGTTAATATCATTTCACCATCTCTATTGATAACACCACAGTTAACAGATGATTCTCATGGCCAACATTATTCAACATTGTTGACCAAGAAACTTTTGTTGTTCACAAAGAAACCATGATTCATCAACTATCATTAGCCAATGTTAGCTGGGCTATTCACCATTGTTCATTGTTCACTGCTGTTTCTTGGAATCACCACAATATTCCACGATGAACTACGGTTCACTATTGCTATTGATTCATTGGTTTATGACTAGATAATTCACCATTGTTGACCAACCAAGAACATCACCAACGTTAATGTTATCGTCAATCATTAACAATGGTCATTCATTAACCATCGACCAATGGTTGGTCTATCAATCTTAATCATTGTCGACCAACCAAGTGTTAAATTGGTAGTAGAAACCATGATTCACCATTTATTCACCATTGTTGATGGTTGATGGTAGGTAGTAGAAACTATGATTCACCATTGACAACCAAGTGTTAAATTGGTCGATCAACAATGGCAAAAAGCTACTACCTACCATGTATTCACCATTGGTGACCAACCGAGAAAGCCATGGGAGGTAGTAGCGCCGCCCTGCAGCTGCCGCCTGCGCGACGGGTGAAGGGTTGCCGGGTGGACCCAGGTGGATGGGTTGCCGGATGGGTCGCGACGGGTGAAGCGTTGAGGAGGTCGGGGTGGATGATTTGGATGGAGGGTTTATCATTGATGGATGGGTCATATTTGCTTTTATGGATGGATAATGGATCATAGTGTTGGAAGATTTTCATTGCTAGTGGTCAAGTATTGATTCAGTATTGATAAATGATTGATGGTAGTGATTCATAGGGGTCATTAATGATGGTGGATGATTCATATTGGTTTCATTGTGGTAGTTCACCATGACCCACCATGATTCGTAATGACTGAGAACCGGGAATGTTGGATATCTGTATTAATATGATGGGTTAAACCCAGCTAATTGATTACGATTGACCATTAGAAACCATATTTCACAATGGTTGACAATGGCGGCTAGCGCCAAGACTGGTCTACTGATAACAAGGGATATGGTGAATGACAACTGACCATTTGATGGACTAGAACGGAGCACAACCTTCAATAATCTCAATTGAAGAGTAAATGTCGGTCAATAATGAGCGATGATGGTTGAGAGTGGTTCAAATTGCTATTGATGCAGAACGATGTTCAATCGTGGTTCATATAGGTTGATCTTAGGTAGTATTTCACATTCATCAATAGTGGATATCAATGGCCGCCCGCAGTTGATAATGCTTGCTTCCGATTGTAAACAATCATTGATCGTTATTAATGGCTGGCAATCTGTACAAGTGTATGAATATTGAGCACTGTTTCATTTTCTAATCGCAATTCAATAGTCGCAACAAGCTTCATCATTTCCCCACCGGCCGTGAAGCTGAGGTATCCGCTGGTTTTCTCACAAGGGTTTCGGTTTCATCGACCCAGATGACCAGCAAGGTGCCCGGGGCAGCAGTGGATCACCAGAAAGGCGATTACGCAGCAATCTGTGATTTTCTTGTGGTGCTATTTCCAGCCTTGAAATCTATTTGGCCATGGGTCAAGGCTTTAATCAACCAACTAATGGGGGATAATTACCAACAACAATAGGGAAAACAATGGTTGATGGGGAACCAGGGGTACGGGGTGAACTGACCCATAGCCATTTCCAGCCCTTTTCTATCCTTCGCCTCAGCAGTAAAAAAAATCCTGTGCTCTTTGTTGCTCAAGATTGGTGCTCCAAAAGCCTGGGAGGCCTCTCTGGCGACATTTACGCACATATCAGCGAGTTCTTCGGCAGGCTATTGAAGCCACACCTTGCGGGGTGTTTTTTACATCCTGTGTTTGACAGGGCCAACTTCGAATCAAACAGGGCAGTCAATCTGTTCTTTGAGATATGTTAAATGTGAGCAGTTGATCGAAAAACTACATACAAACATAAAAAACGTTCATCATACAATGTTGATTGGATACAGATCTGTGTCAAAAGGGACCTCTTAGTGATGCGTGTCCACGAGCCCCTCTAGGCCAAGTGGCTCCATGAAGAACTTTTGAATTGCAAGTTTCCCACTGATATTGATCATCTCAGTTGCCGAAGCGTTGATCACCAGTTTCCTCAACAATGGAATGACCACTGGACAGTCGCATTCTTTGAAGAAAGTCCTGATCTATGGACAGCTGCATTTGAGATCTGGCTCCTGTTCCACAGCTGGGTTGGAATCCTAACGTCAGCGATTTTTGCAGCATGCCGTCGTTGGTTCATGATGCTAAGCATCAGCGGGTATAGTTATCCCAACTATTCCTGTCCATCCGCCTCATATCATGATCACCAGTCATACTCATAGTCAAAGTCACAGTCATTGTCATAGCATCTCCGTCGCAGCAGGGGTCATCAAGAAAGAACCAAGTGCCTGGCTATTGATAAGTTGATAATAGTAAAAGCACCTTGAAAGTATAATGAACTTGTGGCTCTTACTCTTATGGCTGCTTCCTAGTTTGGTTCTACTCATGTAATCATATGTAAATATATGGGTGTTTCTCAATATAGGGGTACCCTCAAATCATCCAATATTAGTTGTTTATAGTAATAAGCCAACCATAACTTTGGGGTACCCCGAATTTGAGAAACGACCATATGATGAAAATGTTGAATTTATGGTTGCTTATGATTACTTGAGCAGACACGTACCCAGGGCACAGCACCGAGGCTTCATCAACCGGAAGGCGCGCTGCCTTGCTCCGAAGCTGCTCAGCGGTTCTTTTCAGCTGTGATTTGACTAGACTAGTCTGATGTAGTAAATCACTTGTTGTTCTCTTTGGCAATTTAATACTTCTTAATTCTAGGGGTTAATTGTTGTTGTTGTTGTTGTTGTTGTTGTTGTTATTATTATTATTATTATTGTTGTTGTTTTTTTTGATCCGTGGCATGCTATCCCTAGACAGTCCGCAGTTGCTGCAATAGCTGTGAGTGGCGCCCGTTTTTTTGAATTGCTCAAGGCCGCTTTTGGGAGCCAGCTGTCCCTGAATAGGGTGGCAAGGCTAGGAGCAGAGATATGGCTGTTGATAAGCAAGGTACATTACTAAGACTGACAACCAACAAAAGCCAACAATATCTGACAGGAACCAAGAGCAACCAGCAAACGCCAGCAATACTTAGCAGTACTAGGGATACATCTGGGTTTCAACCGCCACCTTTTCATGCTGCCTCACATTGGTAGCACAGATCAAGCAATTCCGTTTTCAATCACCGTACTTGACGATTCTTGGTCATATCGGAGACTTTTGGACACTGCCCGGCACGCCTGCCATACCCAACATCCGCAACGCCAGCAACAGTAGCAACAATAACAACCACCACAACCACAACCACAACCAAAACCCTTAGGTATGTCGACTCAGCAGCAGTCTTCAGCAGCGCCGTTCCGGTGCTGCCATTGAATGGGCGGCCTCTGCTCTACGGGAAGTTCCCCGGGGAACGAGCTCTGCGAGCTGCGGATGGAGCCAGAGAAGCGATGGTGTGTCGTGGGAGGCATGGCGGGGCCTGAGATGGCTATGGGTCAAGGCTTTAATCAACCAACTAATGGAGGATTTACCAACAATAATAAGGAAAAACAAAGGTTAATGATGGGGGAACCAGAGGTACGGGGTTTTGACCCACTGCCATGTGATTATTGTCATTCTCAGTTGGTTGAATGCTGGCTGTTAACTGGATGATGTCAGATAAAAGATGGCCAATAAGATGGGATAATCAACCAACACACAACAACAAGATCCGTAAAGCTCTCAATCACTCCTAATTTGCGTCCTACCTGGTGACTTGCCCGTGGTAAGCTGGTCGTTATGGACTTGCCATTCTTGCTTCAACAGTGCCACACATATGGGTACATAGCAGAAAGCAAATGTTTCCAGTTGCATTGATCAACGGCAACCAAATGATCCAATTGTCCAACACTTCACCGTGGTCATCACTCACGTTACCCAACCACTACACACTAGAGGTGAGATTGCTGGGTACATTGGAAGTCTTGTTGGGTACGATATACCCGACTTTAAAGCTCACACAAAAAGAAAACACACACACACATGTACACAGGTACGCATGCATGCAGGCACATTCTCGAACTTTGTGCTTGCGCTTTGGTTTATTTTCTTGGTTCTTTTTTGACGCAAAAGCAAAGGTATGTCTTGATCACGGGATGTATATGCAGAAACCCACATGAAATGTAGTTCATATTCCTATTCTTCTTTGGCAAATTCCTGTTGAATTTGTATCTGAGAGAATTAGTTTGTCAAAGCATCATCTTTGGCTCATTTGTATTCCAATTTAGCTATCAACACTTTGGTTGTGGACCTTGCCATATACATCATCAGTGTTTCTTCCCATTGTCTTGTTGGCTGTTATCAATCCCCCCTTGCGTTGTGGTGGCTGCGGTTTTGGTCATGCTGCAAAGGTCTTGGCCGTAGCCGTCGCCGCCGTCGCGGTGGTGGTCGTTGTTGGTTGTTGCTGTCGTCTTGGTTGCCCTTGATGTAGTAGTAGTAGTAGTAGTAGTAGTAGTAGTAGTAGTAGTAGTAGTAGTAGT
>VSDK01006747.1:596644-612998 GCA_009767595.1 Symbiodinium kawagutii | reverse complement strand
GAGCGGTTTGTGGTATGTCCAAGATGTAATGGAGGTCGATTCTTGGGTGTAATGCAGCAACCTTCACACAAGTTGCGCAGTGGAGAGTCTCTGAGATTCATTCATTTTCGCTTCTCTTGTTCTTGTTGTTGGGTTCGCTCACCTACCTTGAAATGACAAAGTTGGAATCATGATGAGGGTTGACCGACCTTGGTACATCATCGTGATCGAGTAGAGAGCCCTAGAGCGCTGGTACAGGATCAGCAGAAGGGCCAAGTAGGGGATGGGGGCTATGGAAGATCATTCGGTCATAGGGATACGCCACTTGCAAGTTTGCCAACTTAACCTGGTATTTTTATTTCCTTCGGTGGTTTATCAATGTTTCTTATTCTTTTCTCATGTTACCCTGTCTTGGGATTAAATGTCATGGCCTTCACTCATGACACTAATGACCTAGCAAATACTTTCTCATCTCCGGCAATTCAGCCCGGTTTCTCCGCGCTCCACTGATCGCTCAGGTTCAAGCAGTGGGCCGAACCGCTGGGTGAAGATGGCGGCTGGCGGAGGCACCCACAATGATGACACAGCCCGGGTGAGCATTATCAAGCGGCATTTGTAGGTGAAAAAACTGCGGTGACGAATGGTTAATGACATGCTAATGATCAAACATCGTGCCATTACTATGACATGTTAATGACATGTGAATGAACTACTCGTTCATGACGTCTTAATGACCAAAAATCAAAGGATAATCATGGTTTTAGGCTGTTGCAACCAGCAGTTCTTTGGCCAGAAATCGCCACTGACAAAATGACTTGTAGTCATGTGGCTGCCGGTCAATACCAACTCACAACGAGAATAGGTAAAGATTTGAAGAGGCATTCATATGCTCAGGCTTGAATGGTTTGCAATGCCATGGTTATCTAAGGATGGCGTCATACCTCGGAATTTAGCTCTCAACCGCTCAACTGACCATTCTCTGGGTTATGATTGGATACAGCCGCTGTTAACTGTTGGCTATGCCTATCTGTCTGGGGTATCTTTCTCATTCTCGCCCCTCAAAAAAAACGCCAAAATATTGCCAACCCTACGCTCACCCCCTGGTCAGTATGTTGTTGGTGATCATTCCGTGGTCATTGTTTGCCATAATACATGATCATCCGGGTGGAAATTTCCAATCCAAAATGAAGGGCCTTGTATCCACTACCGGCCGCACAGGGTCTGGAAATTTCCACCCGGATACCAGCATCATGCATGATTAAGCATCATCATCCATGAACTAAGCATCATCAACCGTTACTTGAGTTGTTTGTTGCAATCATATCTTGCAGATTCTTGTGCGCCCCCGCAGATGCAGGTATGACAAGTGGGAGCCTGCTATGGACTTCGTCCAAGACGTCATGAAGAAGTTCGCCCCTGTGGATGTGTGTCTTGGGCCAAAGTTGGGAAGTTGGGGAAGACTTTCGGCGGACGACGTCCTGTACATGATGAGTGATATGGGATTATTGATGATTCGCCTATTTTGGATACTCGCCAACTTACATGTTGAATCCATCCATCCATCCATCCATCCATCCATCCATCCATCCATCCATCCATCCATCCATCCATCCATCAATCAATCAATCAATCAATCAAATCTCTTTGTCTATTCATATATTCATCCTATCCATTTGCTCATCCATCTGTTCATCCATCTGTTCAAATGTCGCAATCTATGCTCAATCCACTAGTCAATCCACTGCTCAACTATTAGTTAAGATCTGTTGACAGTTACTTAATTGTTCACCGCTATTAGACATATTTCTACTAGTTAATCAGTCAACCACGTCTTTTTTATCCATCTAATCTATCTAATCTATAGCATCAATAAGATAGTTAACCAGTTAACCAGTAACCATCTAATCGATCAAATGAAGATATCTCTGCTGATCTAACCCATGGGCCTTTGGGTCTACTACAGTAGATAGTCAACCCATCTAATCTCTCCAATCCATCCCATCCATCTAACCCATCTATCTATATGATTTGGTTGGTGATTAATGGTTAACCCATCTATCTAATCCATCTAACCAGTTAACCACATATTTTATCCATCTAATCTATCTAAAACCGTCTAGTAGATAAGATAGTCATCTAACCAGTTAACCATCTAACCCATCTACTGATTTAGTTCCCCATCTAGTCATCTACAGTAGATAGTTGGCTATGGGTCAGTTCACCCCGTACCCCTGGTTCCCCATCAACCATTGTTTTCCCTATGAAATTGTTGGTAATTATCCCCCATGAACGTTGGTTGATTAATACTGACCCAGTTCGCCATATAGTTGGTATGTATCCTCTATAATTGTTAGTTATCATCCCTATTATCAACCATTAACCAGCTATAACATTGGTTGATTAACTGCTTGACCCATCGATTTCTCCACATCTTTCGAAAAGGGCCCAGTTGGGGTCCAAGCCCGTCAGAGCGCCGCCAGTGAGGCTCCTGGGCTTCAGCCAGGGCAGCAACCTGGCGCATCCTCTGGCGGCTCGTGCGGCTCGAGGTGGGGCCGAAGGCAGTCACCAGCAGTGGTTGGCATCAACCGATGGATTCAGCATGGCTTAAGCATGGCAGATGGTTGAAGAATGGTTAGATGAGTGGTTAGATGAGTGGTTAGATGAGTGGTTAGATGAGTGGTTCATGATGATTAAGCCTTGATTAATGAGCTTGATGATGGCTAATTCATGATTATGATCATTGATTGATGATGATGATGATGATGATGATGATGATGATGATGATGATGATGATGATATGATGGTGGTGGTCAAATGGTTGTGAATTAGTGGTTAAATGATGGGTAATGAGCTTGGGTAACCAATGATTGGTGGGTAGAAAAGTGATGATGAATAGCCACGGTCAGTGATGGTGAATGGTGGTGTACAACGATTGATTAATGATGGTGAATGACCACGGCTAGTTAATGATGATTCGTTCATGATGATTGGTTTAAGAATTTTGCCAGCATATGATCAACCATGGATTAAGCATCAACAAACCACCCATTTCATTAATTTAATCATATAATGTTCATGAGGTAAATGAGGATTGTGGGTTATGGCCCATCATGATTCATGATGGTTGACATCATTTCAATGATGGTTGCCAGGTGAACGGTTCAACAAGATCCCCAACCACCAGCAGTTTCGGCGCACCCAGTGGGTTCACCACCAAGTCGCGCGGTGACACGCCCGGGACTCGTCGCCAGGTCACCCGGGCATGAGTCCCCTCAGCTGCGTGGTGCACTTCTGCACCACGAAACCTGGTTGGGTGGCGCAGACGCCTGAGCTCTTTGAGTACCAGAGCCTCATTTGATGACTGCTGGGGACTGCTGCTGCTGCTGGTGATGAAGAAGAAGATGATGATGATGGTGGTGATGATGATGATGATCATGATGATGATGGTGATCAATTCATAATCATGGCTAATCCATGGGGATAATCATAATTCATCACCAGCAACAACCACGACCCTTGGATACCTGGAAGAAGCGTGGCGGCCCATAGCGGGTTGAGTTGGTGAGTGCAGCTCTCAGCAGTGCTGCGGGTTCCCGGGCGAAGGTGCCGTGTTGTGCCATTGTGGCGCCCAGTACACTTGCAAGTGAAACTAGCAGAACCACCATGTGTTTTTTGGCTCTGAGATTTGCAAGGAGCTCGAAATGCTCAGTTTGTGAAAGGGCTGGTATTTTTTTTGGTTCCGTCTTTGGAAGACTTCGAATGCCTTGACTGCACCTTTCCGTGGCAAGTGCAGTATTTGGGAGACTTAAGCTTGAAAATCACCAAAACATGGTGGAATGGAGACAGCACGTGAGGTGTCAAAGTGTGATTTTCAAGGAGTCTCGCAGCAGAGCTTTACGATAGTTCGATCGACAGATAGATATGTAGGCAAGAGGTAGATAGACAGGCAAATAGTTAGATGATTTGGTAGAGAGGTAGCTAGGTAGAGAGAAAAACAGCTAGATAACTGGAAAATGGTTGGAAGGTAGATAGAAAGACAGGCAGATAAATAACCAGATAGATAGACAGATATGTAGATAGATAGATAGACAGACAGGCAGACCACTAGACAGACAGACAGATAGACAGATAGACGGATAGACAGATAGACAGATGGAAAGGTCCCGAGATCGATAGACAGATAGGCAGATAGAAAGATCCGGAGATCGATAGACAGATAGACAGATAGACAGATAGAAGGGTCCGGAGATTGATAGACAGATAGACAGACAGATAGACAGATAGAAAGGTTTGGAGATCGATAGATGGATAGACAGATAGAAAGGTCCGGAGATCGATAGACAGATAGACAGATAGACAGATAGAAAGGTCCGGAGATCGATAGACAGATAGACAGATAGACAGATAGAAAGGTCCGGAGATCGATGGACAGACAGGCAGATAGAAACATCCGGAGATCGATGGACAGATAGGCAGGTTGGAAAGATCCGGAGATCGTCAGACAGATAGACAGATAGACAGATAGAAGGGTCCGGAGATTGATAGACAGATAGACAGACAGACAGACAGACAGATAGACAGATAGAAAGGTTTGGAGATCGATAGATTGATAGACAGATGGAAAGGTCCGGAGATCGATAGACAGATAGACAGATAGACAGATAGAAGGGTCTGGAGATTGATAGATAGACAGACAGACACATAGACAGATAGAAAGGTTTGGAGATCGATGGATCGATAGACAGATAAAAAGGTCCGGAGATCGATAGACAGATAGACCGATAGACAGATAGAAGGGTCCGGAGATTGATAGACAGATAGAGAGATAGACAGATGGATAGACGGAGAAACAGACACATTGAATACAGCCACCTTTGCTTCTTGCAGTGGACCGTCCTGTCATTCATGCATCATAGACAGCCTCCTTCTCCTATAGGCTTCCTATCTTGATACCTTCCACCACTGCCTTGTGTGGTACTACTGGTAAACCACAAGAAAAATGATCAACCATCATCAACGATAATCATAGTCAATCATCAACTACTATAATTAATCCTAGTCATGATAAAGCATCATCAGCTATAAGCATAGTCATAACCAACCAGCACTAACCATTATCAACCAGTATCAACCAGTATCAACCACTATCAACCACTATCAGCCACGATCAATCCCTGTTAACCGTGCTTACTGCGGGTCACACCTTCTCCATTGGTTGGATCATGACGCCCGGCACTGCGCCGCTCCGAGGATCCCAGTGCCTGCGTTGCTCATCGAGGGCAAGGTGGATGAAACTGCCCAGGGAGCCGCAGATGTGGCGCTGACCTATGCTGAGCCAGAAACTTGCCCTGAAACGCAGAGGAAGGGTGCCGTGGATGATTTGATGATGATGATGATGATGATGATGATGATGATGATGATGATGATGATGATGACGCTGAAGCCCAGTCTTAATGCACTAAGCATCCCCAGTTTTGGGGTATGCACCCAGTCATATGGGCATCTACCAGTTGCGTGGTTAGGACCTACAAGGTGTGGCAGGACAAGACCTTTTCGTGGGGAAGGCTACGATCTATGAATGTCCCAACCTTTACCCTCTAGCAAACTAACTTGGAATCTGCAAATTCATCATTTTTTTTTGTGGTTTTACCATTCATTTCCAAACATTCATTGAGAAGCACCACCCAAATGGCTCATCACATCTGTTGGCGTCATCACGTACCATGACAGTTCGGAGCATCTCCCCGCGGATTCTCTGGGTCTTTCCGTGGGTGACCTCTGAGTTGAGTCAACCACTGAGGGTTTCCAGGGTCGAATGCTGGGATCATCTGGGAATCCAGGGGGGTTGCAGAGCTACCCAGGTTGTGACCTACCGATGTTGATGGACCAATAGCAGTACAGCTGGCAGTTTTCTTTGGGCTACCGGTGGAGCAGATGTCATGACTGGGTTAGCAGTAAATGATTTTCATCAGCTTTCGGCTCTTTTCAAGAACGACCCATTTTTTTTGTTTGATTTGCAAGCACAAAAATGTTATCGGTTGCGACTGAAATCATCTCAAAACAGGCTCAGTTCAGTTTTCTGAGATGATCTTCCTACTGGGAAACACCCATCTATGGGGCGCCCACGACCCCATATCCAAGATATACTGTAGTCCCCACGAACCCACTTTTTTCATATTCAATCCAGTGTTTTCTCCCTCCGTCAAAGATGAAGCTGCTGAGGAAGTGGTGAAGCACAGCGACGGCCTGACCCTGAGAAACCTGTCGATGTGCAGTGTCCAACAAGTGACCATTTCTGTGGTTGGATGTGGCTATCCAAGATGGATTGAGCAGAACAGTGGGGAAGATCATCAAGCAGGTTACTTCAGGTTGGAAGTCTATTGT
Source organism: Symbiodinium kawagutii (assembly GCA_009767595.1). Taxonomy (NCBI): domain Eukaryota; class Dinophyceae; order Suessiales; family Symbiodiniaceae; genus Symbiodinium; species Symbiodinium kawagutii. Next base: position 606,635 of record VSDK01006747.1, on the reverse strand, counting down.
TGGATTTTGTTCTACGGTACTATGGGGAATTGAAATGATCCACGTGCGCCATCCAACAGCCAGTGTAACCCCAGTGTTCGTGGGTAAAATTGCTCACAACTGGGTGTGTTTGTATAACAACTTTAAGACTCCGAAGGGTTGGTGGCCTTTCCGTCTAAAATGGATCATTTTCTCATTCTCGAAGCATTTTTGGACAAAACGCAGGATTTCACAGCACGTTTGAGATTTTCAGATTTTGCCTGGCAGGGATTTTTCGTTGTAACCATTAGTCATTAAAATTGATTAATTAAGCCTCAGCATTGTGGTAGTACCGTTGTTAGCTTGGTCACCATTCATCTCCATGAATCATTACGTGCTATATGCTGCTGAGCTGCTGCTGCAATGGGGTTCCGCCAGTTCCTCCTGTGGTCGGTCACGCCTCGCTTTCGATGCACGCGAAGTTGTTCGGGAGCTAGTAGTGATGTCTTGTGCCTAGCACTAGTTACATGCAACTGACTTGCGTTTGTTACATCCACCCTGGTATTGTCACCTTTAAAGGATGGCTGGTTATAGCATCCCTTTTTTTTGTGTGGTGATTCATGATTTTTTGTTTACTTGCACCGCCCCTACCAGTGCTGCTCATATAACCAATCAATCAATGATCATTTACTCTTATTACCCATCAACTGACCATGAATTGATCAATTGCATATCATTATAAAATCATCATCAAACATCAATTAAGCACCAAGTAACAACAAATCAACCATCAACTATCACCAGGGGTTAGCATTCACCATCCACAAACCACCAACTAACCATCAACCTCCACCAACAATCCTCTAATCATCCTTTCACTGTCCTTAACCGAACTTAAACCAACTAACAATCCACTAGCCAACCTCCAACCTTCACCAACCTTCACCAACCTTCACCAACCTTCACCAACCTTCACCAACCTCCACCATCCACCGACCACCGGCGTTGCCCAGTTCCACTGAGGTCATCGTCCCTTCCCCAAGGACGTCAACGAAGCTCGAGACTTGGCGAAGAAGATCCGCGACTTCGTCCGGGGGCCCGGCACCGGGAGGGCGCCCTGGGGACGTTTTTCACCGTGAGACGCTTGGAGATTGGTTGGTTCCGTGAGGTCTATGAGATGTTGGATGGAAGTTTGTGGTTGGCTATGGTTGGTTATGGAGAATTACAGGTTGGATGGAAGTTTGTTTTTGATGAGATGGATCCAATCGACTATCCAATTCTTTTCAATTTGACTTTGCTTTCAAAAAAGTTTTTTTGAAGAACAACTCTTTGTTCATCTATCCAAAGATCTTATCTACCCGTTTATATCTCTATATGTCTATTTGTCCCCCACCAGCACGGACAGCACCAGAAGTTGATTGCTCATGTCAAAAAGTTGGACCAGGTATCAAGACCCCGCTGGTTTGGCTGGTTTGGCTGTTCACCCTTCCTTTTGAAGAACAATCTTGACAGCGAGGGGTTAGGCAATTCAGCAATGCGCAGTTGGCATCATCACTTGTAATTGACCTATCCTACCTACCACTTGTAGCATACAATCATGATGGAGCAACAATGCCCTTCACGGTACTTCACGGTAACCAATGAATTCAATACTAGTAGAGGCAAATGACTCATGTCCGTATGGATTCAGACTAACAACTGTAGGGGCAGCATTTCCACAAACATTGTTGTGCATGGTGGATTTCTATCTTGCGAGTGAATGGATTTCAGCAGATGGGCAAAATGTTGGATTGCAGTTATATACAATTTGGCTGTGCAATTGCTCTCAAAAAATCATGTAGGATTGCTATAATACCGCAGCTAGACACGTGTAATGCGATACAATGATACTCATTTCTGGACAGTGTGTATGAAACAAGCACGAAACATTCATGTCACAGGCAGCTGCTATCAGAGTAGAATCTTAGATGTGCAGAGGAAGGTTTTTTTTTGGCAAGTGGGTCTCACCTGCTTGCTTCTCTGAACACTTGCTTCAGAATTGTTGCTGCGGGAACTTTGATATTGAAAGCATCTAGGTTTGTATCTTCTTCAGATCTTTTAGCCACTCTCTTGGGATTATCTTCATTTAGATTCTTGCAACTTCTTATTGCAGAGGATAGGAGGTTTATTACTTACTAATTCACCGCAGTAGATACCCTGTGACCTTATCAGATGGTTGATGGCACGCCGGAATGATGACCTTTCTTGCCACGAGTACTCCGTTCTTAGTGAGTTGCTTGCTGCCACTTGCTCGGAACCACATGTTGCTAGTGCTCAGAATCTGCTGCGTTTTGGATGATCGAGTTTGCCGGGCAATTCCTTAGCCCCCCAAACTGGATAGCTTTAGAGTGAGGGCTGTGGCAGCCCCCGAAACTAGATAGCTTTAGGGCAACAAAATATGACCCGTTTCCCCAGAAACCTTCGGGAAACCCGGCGACCGCACACCCTAGCGCAGCTGATCCGCTGTAAGGTCCTTTTGCACTGCCGCGGGTCGAGCCTTTGACGACAGCGGCAGCCGAAAAGATGCGGCGTGACCGGCTTCGGATCCATTGAAGAGCAGTGGTTGGATCTGGGTGGGTGATTGTGTAGGTACGTGTATGTGTAGATATGTGTAGTGTACATGATACCAGCTTCTAAGTAGGAATTTCTTGAAACTCAGAGTACCTGGAAAAATCTCGCAACAAGGGATGGCACCTCAGGCATGTTCGCACTGCTGGAATGGAGATTTGACTTCTGGTCGATGGTTCTTGTGGAACGACGCTGGCTGGTGTTGGTAGGTCATTTTTGAAGTCAATTCCAATCGTTCCAACATTTTCCGACCAGTGTATATATCTACATATCATATATATATATATATAGAGATATGATTGTACATATAGTCTGGAATTACCTTTGCGCAGTGATCATTGCTCGTATCACAGAAAGCATGACAGACCCTCAGAGCAGGCTGACGAGAGTTGAATAAAGAAGCTGCTTTCAAAAACTGATTTTACACCTGGGGATTTCCACCAGTGAGCAGTGCAAACAGCTCTGCTTCTCATGAACGCGGTTATACTACCCATGACACGGTGTTGGTATATCCCCTTATTGTTGGTTGTTATCCTTGTCCTCTATTTTGAACCATCAAGAAACATCAGAAAACCATCATTACTCGTTATTGTCATCATCGACCACCATCAACCATCATTAAACATCATAAACCGTCAAAAAACATCATAAACCACTCTAGAGCATCATTAATCAAGCATCATTACGCATCATTCATCAATCAGCACCAAGCAACTGCTGACCCAGGGAACTCCCCACAGGTGCTGAGACTTTGCCTTTGCTCCCATGGCTGCCCGGAATGCCTGTGCCTTGCCGCTCTGGGTGCCATGCTATCCCATCCGCAGTTTTCATCGTTTTCAGTGGGGGAACCATGGGAATCCATGCGAGATCACCTGTGTTTACTGGCAGTACCCTTTACGCCATCTTGGGAGCCTTAGAATTTATGTTGATCTTCGCCCCTGACACCCTCCAAGTGCATAGGTTTTGGAGCATGAATCGGGGTTTGTAGTGTTTAGTGTGAGAGGGGCTGATAGTGGTTGATTCGTTTGTTGCTTATGCACGGCGACTCTGGCCTCACATTGTTGCTCTCTCTGTCGAAAGCCCGAGGCGGGAATTTTGGGGGTTTGAAAAGCCCTTTCCAAGAAGACATCTACATACTGCAGTTTGGCACATGCCCCATGCTCAACATGACCCCTAAAGAGTTTCTTGGATCACGTGATCAGATGCAACGTCTAAATTCGCATCAAGTGATTTTCCCCGAGATTTCTCAAAAAGTCCATCATATGAGGCTGTGCGTACCCTGATTCGCCTGGCTGTGAACCAATCCCATCCCATGACCAAACTCATGCAGCCCTTGCGATGTTCACGTACACTGCTTAAGTTGGTTGATATTGACCCACAGCCACATGCTTGGTACATCACATATTCTTGTTGGCTATCACCTGGTACCATGCACCAGGTAGTTGACAATTGGTTGGTTGGATAATATTGACCCTACAGCATGTCTTTATGAATTGCCTGCAAATTTCACCATGCCCCGCCATTTGAAGCTCAGGTGGAATTCGACTTGTCCATGAAGGCCCTGGTGCGGGTTGCTTCAACGGCGCTGCGGCTAGTGGTTGGGGAGACCATCCAAGACATATTTGCACACATAGCATCTACATGTGGCATAGACACACACATAAATGTCAAACTGTTTACGCTTTGAAAGAAAGATCAGATTCTGAAAAGTAGATAGATATACATATATACACATATATGTATATTTGTATGATTCTTTCTCTCTTACTCTAAATGTATATAGTATATATTCATATGTACATATGTTTTTTTTCTCTGTCTGTCTGAATTGTGCACGTATATGCATATGTACATGTATATGTACATGTAAATGTATATGTATTTGCATTTGCATATGTACATGTATATGTACATGTAAATGTATAGGTATTTGCATATGCATATGTACATGTATATGTACATGTAAATGTATATGTATTTGCATATGCATATGTACATGTATATGTACATGTAAATGTATAGGTATTTGCATATGCAAATGTACATGTATATGTACATGTAAATGTATATGTATTTGCATATGCATATGTACATGTATATGTACATGTAAATGTATAGGTATTTGCATATGCATATGTACATGTATATGTACATGTAAATGTATATGTATTTGCATATGCATATGTACATGTATATGTACATGTAAATGTATAGGTATTTGCATATGCATATGTACATGTATATGTACATGTAAATGTATATGTATTTGCATATGCATATGTACATGTATATGTACATGTAAATGTATAGGTATTTGCATATGCATATGTACATGTATATGTACATGTAAATGTATAGGTATTTGCATATGCATATGTACATGTATATGTACATGTAAATGTATAGGTATTTGCATATGCATATGTACATGTATATGTACATGTAAATGTATATGTATTTGCATATGCATATGTACATGTATATGTACATGTAAATGTAAAGGTATTTGCATATGCATATGTACATGTATATGTACATGTAAATGTATATGTATTTGCATTTGCATATGTACATGTATATGTACATGTAAATGTATATGTATTTGCATATGCATATGTACATGTATATGTACATGTAAATGTATTTGCATATGCATATCTACATGTATATGTACATGTAAATGTAAATGTATTTGCATATGCATATGTACATGTGTATGTACATGTAAGTGTATATGTATTTGCATATGCCTATGTACATGTATATGTACACGTAAATGTATAGGTATTTGCATATGCCTTTGTACATGTATATGTACACGTAAATGTATAGGTATTTGCATATGCCTTTGTACATGTATATGTACACGTAAATGTATAGGTATTTGCATATGCCTTTGTACATGTATATGTACACGTAAATGTATAGGTATTTGCATATGCCTTTGTACATGTATATGTACACGTAAATGTATAGGTATTTGCATATGCCTTTGTACATGTATATGTACACGTAAATGTATAGGTATTTGCATATGCCTTTGTACATGTATATGTACACGTAAATGTATAGGTATTTGCATATGCCTTTGTACATGTATATGTACACGTAAATGTATAGGTATTTGCATATGCCTTTGTACATGTATATGTACACGTAAATGTATAGGTATTTGCATATGCCTTTGTACATGTATATGTACACGTAAATGTATAGGTATTTGCATATGCCTTTGTACATGTATATGTACACGTAAATGTATAGGTATTTGCATATGCCTTTGTACATGTATATGTACACGTAAATGTATAGGTATTTGCATATGCCTTTGTACATGTATATGTACACGTAAATGTATAGGTATTTGCATATGCCTTTGTACATGTATATGTACACGTAAATGTATAGGTATTTGCATATGCCTTTGTACATGTATATGTACACGTAAATGTATAGGTATTTGCATATGCCTTTGTACATGTATATGTACACGTAAATGTATAGGTATTTGCATATGCCTTTGTACATGTATATGTACACGTAAATGTATAGGTATTTGCATATGCCTTTGTACATGTATATGTACACGTAAATGTATAGGTATTTGCATATGCCTTTGTACATGTATATGTACACGTAAATGTATAGGTATTTGCATATGCCTTTGTACATGTATATGTACACGTAAATGTATAGGTATTTGCATATGCCTTTGTACATGTATATGTACACGTAAATGTATAGGTATTTGCATATGCCTTTGTACATGTATATGTACACGTAAATGTATAGGTATTTGCATATGCCTTTGTACATGTATATGTACACGTAAATGTATAGGTATTTGCATATGCCTTTGTACATGTATATGTACACGTAAATGTATAGGTATTTGCATATGCCTTTGTACATGTATATGTACACGTAAATGTATAGGTATTTGCATATGCATATGTACATGTATATGGACATGTAAATGTATATGTATGTGCATATTTATATGTATATGTATATGCATAGGCATATTTATATGTTTTTGGATATGCATATATGTAAAAGTATCTGTACATGTACATGTAATTGTATATGTATATGTATATGTATATGTATATGCATATGTATGTGCATATTTATTTGTATATGTATATGTATATGTATATGTACATGTACATGTAATTGTATATGTATATGTATATGTATATGTATATGTATATGCATATGTATGTGCATATTTAAATGTATTTGTATATGTAAAAGTATATGTACATGTACATGTAATTGTATATGTATATGTAAATGTATATGCATATGTATGTGCATATTTATATGTATATGTAAATGTAGATGTAGATGTACATGTAATTGTATATGTACATGTACATGTAATTGTAAATGTATATGTACATGTATATGCATATGTATGTGCATATTTATTTGTATATGTATATGTAAATGTACATGTACATGTAATTGTATATGTATATGTATATGTATATGCATATGTATGTGCATAGTGATATGTATATGTATATGTATATGTAATTGTAAATGTACATGTATATGTACATGTACATGTAATTGTAAATGTATATGTATATGTATATGCATATGTATGTGCATATTTATATGTATATGTATATGTATATGTACATGTAATTGTATATGTATATGTATATGTATATGCATATGTATGTGCATATTTATATGTATATGTATATGTACATGTACATGTAATTGTATATGTATATGTATATGTCTATGCATATGTATGTGCATCTGTATCTGCATATTTATATGTATATGTATATGTAGATGTAGATGTAGATGTACATGTAATTGTATATGTATATGTATATGTCTATGCATATGTATGTGCATCTGTATCTGCATATTTATATGTATATGTATATGTAGATGTAGATGTAGATGTACATGTAATTGTATGTGTATATGTATATGTATATGCATATGTATGTGCTCATTTATATGTATATGTATATGTAGATGTAGATGTACATGTAATTGTATATGTACATGTATATGTATATGCATATGTATGTGCATGTTTATATGCATATGCATATGTATATGTAGATGTAGATGTACATGTAATTGTATATGTATATGTATATGTATATGCATATGTATGTGCATATTTATATGTATATGTATATGTAAATGTAAATGTATATGTATATGTACATGTACATGTAATTGTATATGTATATGTATATGTATATGCATATGTATGTGCATATTTAAATGTATATGTATATGTATATGTAGATGTAGATGTACATGTAATTGTATATGTATATGTATACGTATATGCATATGTATGTGCATATTTATCTGTATATGTATATGTATATGTAGATGTAGATGTACATGTAATTGTATATGTATATGTATATGTATATGTATATGCATTTGTATGTGCATATTGATATGTATATGTATATGTATATGTATATGTACATGTACATGTAATTGTATATGTATATGTATATGCATATGTATGTGCATATTTATATGTATATGTATATGTATATGTATATGTAGATGTACATGTACATGTAAGTGTATATGTATATGTAAATGTATATGCATATGTATGTGCATATTTATATGTATATGTATATGTAGATGTAGATGTACATGTAATTGTATATGTAAATTCATTTGTATATGCATATGTATGTGCATATTTATATGTATATGTATATGTATATGTAGATGTAGATGTACATGTAATTGTATATGTATATGTATATGTATATGCATATGTATGTGCATATTTATATGTATATGTATATGTAGATATAGATGTACATGTAAATGTATATGTATATGTATATGCATATGTATGTGCATATTTATATGTATATTTATTTGTATATGTATATGTAAATGTAGATGTAGATGTACATGTAATTGTATATGTATATGTACATGTATATGCATATGTATGTGCATATTTATTTGTATATGTATATGTAGATGTAGATGTAGATGTATATGTAAATGTATATGCATATGTATGTGCATATTTATATGTATATGTATATGTAGATGTAGATGTACATGTAATTGTATATGTAAATGTATATGTATATGCATATGTATGTGCATATTTATATGTATATGTATTTGTATATGTAGATGTAGATGTACATGTAATTGTACATGTATATGTATATGTAGATGCATATGTATGTGCATATTTGTATGTATATGTATATGTATATGTAGATGTAGATGTACATGTAATTGTATATGTATATGTATATGTATATGCATATGTATGTGCATATTTAAATGTATATGTATATGTATATGTAGATGTAGATGTACATGTAATTGTATATGTATATGTATATGTAGATGCATATGTATGTGCATATTTATATGTATATGTATATGTATATGTAGATGTAGATGTACATGTAATTGTATATGTATATGTATGTGCATATTTAAACGTATATGTAAGTGTAGATGTATATGCATATGTATGTGCATATTGATATGTATATGCATATGTATATGCATATGTATATGTATATGTAGATGTAGATGTACATGTAAATGTATATGTATATGTATATGTATATGCATATGTATGTGCATATTTATATGTATATGTATATGTATATGTAGATGTAGATGTACATGTAATTGTAAATGTATATGTATATGTATATGCATATGTATGTGCATATTTATATGTATATGTAAATGTATATGTATATGCATATGTATGTGCATATTGATATGTATATGTATATGTATATGTAGATGCATATGTATGTGCATATTTATATGTATATGTATATGTATATGTAGATGTAGATGTACATGTAATTGTAAATGTATATGTATATGTATATGCATATGTATGTGCATATTTATATGTATATGTATATGTATATGTAGATGTAGATGTACATGTAATTGTAATATGTATATGTATATGTAGATGTAGATGTACATGTAATTGTATTTGTGTATGTATATGTATATGCATATGTACGTGCATATTTATTTGTATATGTATATGTAGATGTAGATGTAGATGTATGTGCATATTTATATGTATATGTATATGTATATGTAGATGTAGATGTACATGTAATTGTATATGTATATGTATATGTATATGCATATGTATGTGCGTATTTATATGTATATGTATATGTAGATGTAGATGTACATGTAATTGTATATGTATATGTATATGTATATGTATATGTATATGCATGTTTATGTGCATATGTATATGTATATGTATGTGTATATGTATATGTATATGTAGATGTACATGTAATTGTATATGTATATGTAGATGTAAATGTATATGCATATGTATGTGCATATTTATATGTATATGTAAATGTAGATGTAGATGTACATGTAATTGTATATG
>VSDK01006747.1:554514-596438 GCA_009767595.1 Symbiodinium kawagutii | reverse complement strand
TATTTGTAGATGTATATGTATATGCATATGTATGTGCATATTTATTTGTATATGTATATGTATATGTAGATGTAGATCTACATGTAATTGTATATGTATATGTATATGTATATGCATATGCATGTGCATATTTATATGTATATGTATATGTATATGTAGATGTAGATGTACATGGAATTGTATATGTATATGTAGATGTAGATGTATATGTATATGTATATGTATATGTATATGTATGTACATATTTAGATGTATATGTATATGTATATGTATATGTATATGTATATGCATATGTATGTGCATATTTATATGTATATGTATATGTATATGTAGATGTAGATGTACATGGAATTGTATATGTATATGTAGATGTAGATGTATATGTATATGTATATGTATATGTATATGCATATGTATGTGCATATTTATATGTATATGTATATGTATATGTAGATGTAGATGTACATGGAATTGTATATGTATATGTAGATGTAGATGTATATGTATATGTATATGTATATGTATATGCATATGTATGTGCATATTTATATGTATATGTATATGTATATGTAGATGTAGATGTACATGGAATTGTATATGTATATGTAGATGTAGATGTATATGTATATGTATATGTATATGTATATGCATATGTATGTGCATATTTATATGTATATGTATATGTATATGTAGATGTATGTGTACATGTGTAAATGTGTATATGTGTGTGTATGCATGCTGTGCAACTTGTCCAATTTGTGCAACTTGACGTTTCCCTACCCCGGACAGGAAGGAAAGCCGAGCGCTGTGGCTGTGCGCCACCGTTTGGACTTCCACGAGACCTGTGAAGTTGGAATTTCCTGCGGGTGCGCCGCGAGCGAGACATGGTGGGAGTCACACGACCTGCTTGGCGTAGAGATGGTGGTTTCTCAAGCCAGCTTGGGGACCCCAAGTTATGCAAGTTATGGTTGGTTTATTTACTATACATGGTTAATGAAGGATGATTTGGGGGTACCCCTGTGACTTGAGAAACGACCAGATTGACAAAGCAGTGGAGATATGGACAAAGGCTTTCCACTCAAGAGTTTGTTTGCTGACCATTAACGCACTTTCCATGGACCCCCCGGAAATTGGCTGGTTTTGGTGCTGCGGATTTGGAGAAACATGTAAGGACATAAACAAACAGCGGTTGTTTTTTTGCTGGGAACAGGCCGTGGTCTTGGGGATGTTTGAATTGACCTGAGTGGTTCATGCAGGTTCCATGGGTTTCCGTTTAAGCCTCCAAGTTGCAAGTTGATTTTGAGAAGTTGATCTGGGGAGGGAAACCAACGGCCATTTGGGGCTTGATGTTGGCTTGAACTTTACACCTTTCAATCACTGTTGTTGTTGGTGTTGTTGTCCCAACGTTTTTCACCATTCTGGTCGGTCCTTGTTGCTATGCCCTCATTCCATGGCAGCTGCTGCATCCCATTTTCCAGAAAGCCGTTGCACCAATACCTGGTGTTTCCATGGCGGTTACGGTTGGTTGATCTACAGTATCTAGTTCGGCATTAATGGCCAGCCATGGTCAACAGCAACACCAGTTAATAGTATCACCACAACCAGCTTTTGACTAACAATGTTAATAACCATGGTACACTATATGGACCATAAGCAATAAGCAGTTCACACATCTACATTGTTGATGGGTACTATGTCCTTCTTGAAACCAAGCATGGGCTGAACAGGAAGCCGTTGCTTAGGCATGCGAGCACCACTGCTGAGCTGTGCTGCTTTCCAGGTTGAACGTTCGATGCCATGGCAAGCAGGCCATTGCCATGAAGGTCCGTGACGGGAAGGGATCTGACACACAGGGCCCAATGAATCTGACATAAGGTGATTGTTTTCCTCCAACAGCGCCAATACACGCTGATGCAGCCATGAAGACCCGGGCTTTTCCATCTCCATGATTTTTGGCTTTTGTGGTTGCTTTCCACTATCATGGCTTTTAACATATTATGGCTTCATCACATATGATTAAAACGATGATCATCACCATATCTCCACAAGCTTTTCACTATGATGATTACTGCGGCTTTTTGTCTAAACATTGACTCCAATCACAGTCCTGGGGGACACCTGCATCGCTGGGAAACTTTTAGGTTTGTTCGTAGATCCCTTTGTGAGGTTTAGGGCTACCCTCATGGCTATGGAAAGCTATATAAGCTTGCCTAGGCCCTACGCGGTATACGCATTACTATCGTCGCTGATCATCAACCATACTGTAATCGAACATTCATCATTCCCAAATAAACCCAACCATCATCATGCACCATTAGCCACCACAATCAACCATTATCAACCATTCATCAACCACCATGAGCCCATCTCAAGGCAGTGGAGGTTGTGGACTGCAGCTCCTGCCATGGTTGAACCAACCCGCCATCGTTTAACATTGAATTGACCATCAATTCAGCATCGTCCTCATTCATCAACCACAACCATCATCAAACAGAACAATCAATCATCAACTATTCAGGTCTTTTACATGTCGAAAAAAAACCATTCATTAACTATGACTAGACCTTTTGATTAGACATTCATCATTAACTATGATGGGTTTCATGGTTTATAGATGTCTAACTCTTGACTCATCACCCACTACCACTGCCATCAGCCATCCCCAGCATCCTCAGCAGCACTCGTTCCCCAGAGGCCGACACCGGGCACGGCTTGGTGGGCTGCTTCTGCGGCATGGCCCTGGGACGCCAGGGCATGGGAGGCGCTGGGGAGGATCATCAAGCTGGTGAAGAGGTAGCAATGGTTTATAACGATTAGTATTAATGGTTGGTGAATAATGGTTGGTGAATCATGGTTGGTGAATAGTGGTTGAGTAATGGTTGAGTAATGGTCGAGTAATGGTTGAGAATGGTTAGTTAACCAACCATCAAGCTGGTTGATAATGGTAAGGGTTGGTTGATAATGGTTAGTGATGGTTAAGAATGGTTGGTAAGGGATGGTGAAGAGTTGGTGATAGATGATGGTCAAGGGTGTGTTTAATGATGGTTGACAATAGGGAAAACCACCAACAAAACTGCTTAAGAGTTGGTGAACAAGTTGGTTTTATAGGGGATTATAATGGAAAGTCATGGGGGGGATAATCATCAACAATGTTTAAACAACTACTATAGTTGGGTGTTTCTCCAGCCAGTGATTGGGAACCCCCAGGTTATGGTTGGTTTATTACCATAAAGATTTGTGGGAGGACTAAGGGGTAGCCCTAGTTTGAGAAACACCCAGTTGATGATAGGTGATAGCCAAGAACAGTTGGGAGATACCAACTGGTGATGGTTGAATTTGAACTTGCCAAGTATACCCATCACTAGGATTGGGTCATCAACCAACTGGTTGTGCTTCATTATTGTGCTTGTGCTTGTGGTTGCTGCTGTGACATCCAACTGTTGTTTGTTGGGTGGTGTTTGGAATCGGCAATCCAACTGCCTCTCAAGATCATGTGGACCAACACCACCAGTGATTTCATCCCAGGAAAGATAGTTTTCCACGATCCATACAGTAGATGGTTCGCAATAATCTATGGTTGCCCGTGATTGTGTGATCAGAATAATCAGCGTGTTGCCATTTGCCATCATGACTCAGCTGATACTAAGAACAATCATGAGCTGCAAAAAATGTGATGATTTGTCTTTGATTTGGTCTTATGCTACTGGTAGATCCAGCTGTCGACTAACGAGCTATAGTGAAACGAGTGGTGGTCAACAGCTGGAGCTACCGTTGGTTGTGCTTCGGTCTCCATCCCAGATCCACCATCATCAACCATGATTCATTAATCATTGGATTCCATATCGGTTGTTCATCATTAACAATTAGATATCCTGGCATTAGCCATCATCAACCTCATCAACAGCCATGACCAGAAGCTTCCACCATTCTTAACCATTCCATAAGCATCACTAACAGTTTGGTGGTTTCTCAACATAGGGGTGCACCCGGCACCCAGCTATCATCCAGTTGATGAACCTGGGCAGTAACGAACAATCCATAAATTTTGTTGGTCTTTTTGTGGCTTGAGAAACCCCCGTTCCTATGAAGAACCACTTTGAACCATCATTAAATTTAGTCATTTCTACCCATCACAAACCATGATCGGAAACTACCATTCTCAATTTATTATGATTATTATCCATTATTCACCATTATTCACCATTATTAACCATTTTTGTCCATCAATTACCATCATTAGCCAGTATTATCCATTATCAACCATCATAAACCACCATTACCAACCCTTCCATCGGCAACCCATCCACCGCTCTTTCGGGTCTTCAGGCGCTGACTTGATTTCCTTGCACCTGGCACAGGCGTCGTGTCCAATGGCCGAGCGGCGGTGGTTGGAGGTGGCGGATGGCCTATGGCCTGCTGGGGCCAATGGTTGGTTCATGATTGGTTGGTAACTTTTTATCATAACTATATGGTAAATTAATAGCTGATAATGGTTGATGGTCAGTGACTAGTTGATGGCAAATGGTGGTGAACTTACCGTAACATCGATTATATTGTAAGTGAATGGTTGATGATGGCTGATGATTAGTGATGCTTGATGATTTTTATCATTGGCAAGGTGATCAACCAACCGTGAACCAACCATGGCCATTATATGGCAATTTACTGGTTGATAATGATGGTTGAGGGTAAGGTAATAATTGATGTTTGATGATGATGACTGGTGGTTGATGGTCGATGATGACTACTGATGGTTGATGGTTGATGATGATTCAGGATGGTTGATGATGGTTGTTTTTTGTTGAATAGTATACACTTTGTTGACGAGCGGATAAAACATGACGAAAGAGCTAAAGCTTTGACCAGCTGATCAAGATGTATACACGCGTATACATGTAGATATCCCAAGTTTTATACACATATCCATTTGGATAATAGCATTCTTGGATCACAGACATGTGTATATACAAATATATATATATAGACATATTTAGTATTTATTTACACTAATAGCAATAGATGATAGAAAGGAGTAATAAGTAATTACTATACTTTGAAATGTAGGTACAAGTGCATACATATGAAAAACCGGCAATCCGGCAGAATTTTCCCCCACTCGAAAGCGGGCTTGTCAGCTTCACTGACAAGTGGGGAAGCCCCAGCAACTTCAAGAAAAATCCCCGTCACAGCCACAGAACTTTGCGTCAAGCCACGAGGATAGCAGTGGAACCAGTCCCAGCAAGCGTTGAGGGTGAGGAACGATGGCCAGTGGGTCAATGGTTGGTATCAGATGATAACCAGCAGCAAGATGGGTGGATATACTGTCATAGGCACTGTGACAAAGACTAGGTGAATATGCCAACAGTTTTTTTAAAACATATCTCAAACAGCAGATTTTTGAGACATATTTGAAAATCATTTAGTGGTTTCTTAAAATGGGGGTACCCCCGAATCATCCAATATCAATCGTTTATAGCAATAAACCAGCCATTTTGGGGGTCCCCTATTTCGAGAAACCACCATTTAGTGACTGGTCATTTTTGTTTAGCAGCCAGGGTTACAGGGAGACCTTTTTCAGCCGGCAACTCTAGCCTGGAGGGCACAGCCACTTTCACGCCCTGGATGACAGTTCTCAGTTGCTCGTTTGACACAGTGAGGCTCCCCAAACCCATATCTTTCCACTGCTGTTGGTGATTTTCAGTGGTTTTCCAGCAGAAAATTATTGGGTTGACTTAGTATTCAATATTTGGATCACTTGGTGTGTTCCGCTTTTCATGTTGGATCGCTTTTAATCAGCCATTTCATCCATCCATAAGTAGATCTATCTATCTATCGATCCAGCTATCTCTACGCACATCTATATCCATACCCGTTTCTATTTTTACATGTATACATATATACATATACACGTATATACATCTCTCTCTCTATATATATAGATATCTATTTGTGTAGATATACATACATATACATATACATATACACATTCCAGCTTGGATCCACTGCCCAGTGTCAGGATTTCTCTCAAGGCTTCGTGGGTCGCGAGCAGGGTGGCCAGAAGGGTGCTAAGGCAGCGGCTGGGCTGACGATACATGTGGCCAGGCACCAGGCATGGTTGAGAATGCTTATGGCTATGGTTATGGCTATGATTGATCAAGGTTAATAATCCGGGTCAATCATGGTTCTGGCTAGTAATCCTGGCCAGTCAACCCACTTGACAACCCACTTGATGGTTGCCATAAGAAGCAGCAATCATAAGAATTGGATCAATGCGGGACAGGCAATTGCTCAATTAACGATGTTCTATCATTTTCAAGACAGGGGCAACATTCGTAAAAAACAACCTGCGGTGATCAAACATCATCAATTGGAGTGGTTAATACCTGCGTGTTGGTTTACAGGCATGCGGCATGACTAAGCAATTTGACAAGTCATTTGACAAGCCATTCTTTTGGCATGGCTTGTTGAACCTTCAGTCAGGCTATCGTCAGCATTAACCAAGAGCAACTCGCAGTTCGCATTCCAGCAGATCGCTTTGTCATGGATAACTGAGGATGCTTTTCTTTTAATCTACAGCCATATGCCTTGGAAGAAGGGCGGCAGTGTTGGTGACCTGTCTCATTTTGCTTAGAGAGATACATGTATTGCATGGTTGTTCACTGCAGTATGCCTGTGTGGTTTGGTGTAAATTGTTCTGAAGCATGGCTTCATTGGCTACATCCCCACTTTGTTGCATTCCCTCGAACCGTGCTGGCTCTTTCTTGCCCTTGGCGCAACAGGAAGACTCTTAAAAGTTTCAATTCTGAAAACACTAAAGGATCGCAATGCCAGAACGCTGCGCAACCAGAAAGAGCTATGATGCGCCGCCCAATGATGGCGGGTTGTCAAGGGCTTGACAGCCGCTTTCCAACCAGGAGTGGCGACTTGCATGATATTCTTATGTATAGCCATCATTCGTTCTCAGTGGAGGTAAGTGATTCATTCATCATTGTAGCAGATGAATGTGGCAGCAACTCACTTATTTTGTTGGACATATGAGTTCTTGGCAACTCACAGCAACCATGGACCAATCGGGATCGTTGTGGATTACATCAGGGCCATGATGATCTAGTTTCCCACATTACATTGGATGGTCATCCAATGGAAAGATCATCCGGATGATTGTAAATCAGAATGACAACATGGAAACCATGCAATTTTTAGCATGAATGAGGCTTTTCTTTGGCAGTGGGTGTAATCATTCTGAACCATGTGCTTGTAATTGTTGACCATTGATACTTGTCAAGTAGCACATTAGCCACCACTTACCAGCACTGACCACTGTTGACAATCATGAAGTATCACCATACTTAACCATCATTGACTATCCTTCACCATCCTCAACCATCTTTAACCGTCCTTAACCATCCTCAACCATCCTTAACCATCCTTAACCATCCTTAACCATGAATAATCATCATGAACCATCCTTAACCATCCTTAAGCATCATTAACCATCCTTAACCATCCTTGCCCATCCTTAACCATCCTTAACCATCCTTAACCATCGATAACCATCATTAATCATCCTTAACCTTCCTTAACCATCTATCACCATCATTGAGCATCCTTAACCATCCCTCACCATCCTTAACCATCCTTAACCATCAATAACCATCATTAATCATCCCTAACCGTCCTTAACCATCATTAACTATCTTTAACCATCCTTAACCATCCCTCACCATCATTAACGATCCTTAACCATCCTTAACCATCCTGAACCATCCTCAACGATCCTTAACCATCCTCAACCATCATTAAGCATCTATCGCCATCATTACCCATCCTTAACCATCCCTCACCATCCTGAACCATCCTTCATCATCCTTAACCACCCTTAACCATCCTTAACCATCCTTAACCATCCTTCATCAATATCATTCACCATGATAAATCCAGAATATTTTTGGATGTTTGTCATCGGGTCCCTGTGTTCCCGCGCTGTTGCGAAGCCGCAGGCTGCGATGCTTGCAGGGTTTCAAAACACGCAGCAGCGCTTTATGCAGTACGTGGCTTGGATGATGTATGGCGAAAATGAACCTACTTAACGATGGTTAGTGATGGTCCATGATGGTTGATGGTGATTACTGATGGTTTACAATGGTGAAAGTATGAGATTACAGCTAAATATATTAGATGACTAGCGTAATTATTTTACTACAATAGTATGATAGTTTGTCATAGTCATCTAATATATAACCGTACTATAATTACTACTAGTATTTATTAGATGACTAATCCAATAGTATAATCGTTTGTTCGTTTATTATCACGGGGCAATTGGCTTAGTTGCTGACCATTTTCTCCACCTCCAAGGCCCAGCGTTTGACTGCGAACTCGGCGAAGATCTGGTTGGCGGCAGAAACCAGTGTGACAGGGCCCGGTGCTACCATGCGCAGCCGGTTGTTGTAAGCCTTGAAAGTAGCGGTTGCCGTGAGTTGTTACGGTTGAAATAGCATAATCAAGTGGTTAATCAGGTGGTTAGTAGCGGTTAGCAAGGTGGTTCGTAATAGGTTAAGATTGGCCAATCATCGCTAGTGGTAGGCAACGATGGTTGACAAGCGGGTTGACACTGACAGATCCACTTGTTGATTACCCCTGATTCTTGATGATGGTGATTTATTAATACGGATCTACCATAGATGGTATACATTGGTGGGGACAATTGCCAACCAGAAAAGTGAATAGTTGATAATATGGGTTTGTCAAAGACTGGCGTACCCCACAAGTGGTGGTTTGCACTACTAATGGTTCTTATTTGATGGTGAGTAGGTACCACCATATATGGACTACCCCATATGGCCAAAAGCTAGCTGTTTCTACAGGCCACAACTCACCACTCGTGAACTGAGAGTCTTGACTTTGAATTCCCAGGGATGGTCGCTTCCAAGGGGTGCTTAGAACCATTGACAGATGGTCTCTACCCCCAGATATGGTTGCCAATGTGGCAGTTGTAACTAGGATGCTTCGAGTTCTTTGCCCTTGAAGTCATTGGAGCGATTGGCTGGTTTGTTTGGTAGCTGCTTTCCAATGCCAGATGGTTTGTCAGGAACAAGCAAGCAACAATGAAAGGGATATGATATAACAACAATCACTGGCGCAGCCTGGGTGAAGAATCAGTGTGCAAGCGACCCGCTGGGTTGCTCGGTAGTGGAATTTTCACAACAGGTTCCAACTGTCAGTGTATACGCCAACAGTTGGTTGTGATAGCCATTTTCCAACTTAGTTTTTGCTATAGCCATCATGGTTTCTTCAAACTAACCAACAGCCGCTGCCATTTTGGACCCCCAGATTTCCATGAGGCCCTGACCTGTTTGGTCTTCGGCCCTGACGGCCCAGAGTCACAGTGCTGTCCCCAGTGAATCCAAGGCACAGCAATTGCATCAGAGCGTTTGTCACGACCCGGAGAACACCACCACCACCAAGCCAACAAACAACCATCCAACCAAAACGAAACTGAACAGGCCAAGCCAAGCCAAGCCGAGCCAAGCCAAGCCAAACCAAACCAAGAACCCAAACCAAACCAACCCAAGCCAAACCGAACCGAACCGAACCAAACCAAACCAGCAAAGAAACAAACAAACAAACAAACAAACAAACAAACAAACAAACAAACAAACAAACAAACAAACAAACAAACAAACAAACAAACAAACAAACAAACAACCAACCAAGCAAGCAAGCAAGCAAGCAAGCAAGCAAGCAAGCAAGCAAACAAACAAACAAACAAACAAACAAATAAACAGCAATCACGGCGGCGACAATGCAGGCAAGGAGAGGAACATGAAAAACAATCGAGAAGAACGAGGTATAAGTAGAATGACCACTGTACTCGAGGGGTTTCTTTTATACCCACATCAGACGATGCCGAGCAGCTTTTGCTCGCCATGATTCACCGCGCCGTCCACCAGTCATGAGCGCTTTGTAAGCGGTACAGAATTTACCTAGTTAGGGAGTCTTCTATCATTTCTAACAATTCAGCGTGCAATCAACAACCATTGAGATGTACCTTGCAGTAACAGGCAGCACCCAACAACCATTGGTAGCCTTAGCACCCGCTGTTGGATCCTGTCGTTATGGGTCTCTGTTCGATTCCGAGGCCGTGCCTACTGGTGGGAGATGTGGGTTCCGATGGCAAAGCCCTGGTGCTGCGCCACGTGACTGGACTGAAGGCTGTGACTCGAGGGGCCGCGTCTGTCCAAAGGTGAAGCTTTTTGGGCACCAAACAGCGATATGTTCAAGCCACAATGCATGGGCCTAGGAACCAACAACATCATCATCATCATCATCATCATCATCATCATCATCATCATCAAGAACAAGAACAAGAACAAGAACAAGAACAAGAACAAGAACAAGAACAATAACAAGAAGAAGAAGAAGAAGAAGAAGAAGAAGAACAACCGCCTATGTACTGCACTGTGTAACCCCACGTTTCTGATGGTTTCCCAAAAAAGATGATCATGACTTGGGTCAACAGGCACGTGAGCTGGGATTGCTGGGATTGACAAGCAAGGACAGGAATTTATTGGAAACGGAGAGTTGGGTTTCATGTTTGGGCTTATGATTTCACATATTTCACCCTTTCTTACAACCCCATTTTTTCTTTGTTGGGAGGGAATTTGTGGCCAAAAACTGGAGCCATCAAAGACATCAATCTCACAAGACGTTGTCCTCATGCACAAAGCAACCCTGAAAGTGGGCATTGGCAATTGAACGCTGTAGCCTCAACTATCGCGAGGCATCATCAAAGTTAGGAACATCCCATTTGCTGAGAACGACTGCCGGACGCAGCTTTGTCAGCGCAGAGAGTTAACAAGATACAAACACGCACCCACACACCTACACACACGCACCTATACAGGCTTGGATCAACATCCCGGTAGTAGCAACTCGTTCACCGATTTTGTGGCTTCATGAGTTGCAAATAAGTTCTTGCCACATCAGAATGTCTTCGAACCCAGGATGGCTCCATCTCCCAGCGGCTTCTGGCCCAACGAGGCAAGCATGAGCGATGTGTGGTGCCCCATGAAGATCGGCTTTTCTCGGGTCATGATGGGTGATGATTAAAGTGATGAATGATAAGCGGGAATAATGATTTGGGTGTCCTTCTCCATGGTGTTTTACTTGATTTGGAAGACTGACCACACAGTGTCTCCCATTTTGGTGTTTCGCAACGTCCCCAGCATGTCACCCAGCCAGATAAGAATGCCTTCTGTGTGTCCAACAAAAGTTCATGAGTGTGTCACCGGAATGTCAAAGGAGGATTTTGTGAAAGGATGTCAAATGAGAGTTGGTAGATGAGTGCCTTTCAAAACTGTTTCACGTGACATAGCTGACTTGCATCCATCAGGTTCAAACAGCATATTTTGGTTGGACAGCCAAATCACGCAGACACACGCAGACACACGTAGACACACGTAGACACACGCAGACACACGCAGACAATGAAACAACACAGCACAATGTCAGTGTTGGTTAGATCCATAGTGCACACCCATTCCTCATGCATGTGCACATTCGAAGATGTTCCACTGCACATTTCCATGCTCGGTATATCAATTATAAGTTATAAGGAATTAAATCGACAAAACAATATAAAACAATATATATATATATACACATACGTGTTATGGCTACATATAAAGACATTTAGATATGCACATGCCATGAGTCCCCTTTGCTGGGTGCAGGTCAGCAAGAGAGCACATCTGGTGACAAGACCAAGGCCTTGGGGAGCCAACAGGAACGCCACGAGCATCAACGGGGTGTCCGGGTCGCCCCAAGTAGCCTGGTAAATGATAGGGGAACCAGGGGGACGGGCCGGGTGAACTGCCCCACTGCCACAGCGAATGACAACCTAACACGCATGATATGTACCAACTATGTGATCATATGGCTGTGGGTCAAAACCCCGTACCCCTGGTTCCCCTACTATTAACCATTGTTTTCCCTATTTTGTTGGTGGCAATCCCCCACTAGTTGGTTGGTTAATATTGACCCATGGCCATATGGACAATCTGTACAGCTAGTCTTGTCACTAAGCATCACTCGGGCTGCCAAATTGAGAAGGTCTACGCCTAGCATTCACTGGTGGTGAGCCAACAGTGATGATCATCGCCACCGTCATGAAACCCAAAGGGGAATCAAAGGCCTTGAGCTGAACAAGTTCAATGCTGCGGCTGTATAGCAGATTTTGAACCTTGGGTAGTTTGTCCTTGGGACATGATATTGGCAGCAATGTATCAATGGGATTTGATAGCTGAATCCATCATGGCTATACTGTTTGATGGCTGAAGTCCCCAGCACTTGCTTGGTCTCCGCATAGGTGTTTCTTAAAATCGGGGTACCCCTAAATCATCCCATACTAAGTATTTAATAGTTTTTTTTTTTTTTTTTATATATATATATAAACATATATACTACTAAACCAACCAATTTTTGGGGTACCCCTATGAACTGAGCAACCACCACTAATCGGTCCAGCACCATGGTGCGCCAGGAGGCGCTGAAGGCCTTTGAACATGGTCTAAAAGGAGCGCTGCGCCGCAGTGGCGCTGTGCCGGTCATGGTGCCTTGCGTCGGTGGGACACCGTGGTAGCTGGCTGCATTTGTTGGCATGGGTCATATGGCGAGCTGGGTCAAGCGGTTAACCAAGCAATTTCATGGGGGATGATAATCAGCAAAACTATAGGGAAAACGAGCTGGTTAATGATTGGGGAACGAGGGGTACAGGGTGAACTGACCCCCTGCAATATCCCAAGAATTGTTTGCTTGTCCTCGTGAAGTGATTATCTTTGCATTGTTGCAAAATTGTTGGGTCTACGCTGGAAAGTAGCCGCAAGCGACTTCAAAAGTGAACTCATCCATCTGTTCGTGGGTCAGTATGTAACGGAAGCTAGGAAACGCTACAGATCAACCAGGATCAAGTCAAGGTGAGTATGTGCACCGCGCAGGTTGCGCCCGTTGCAAGGGGGAATGTTTTGCAATCATTTGATGCACCGATATGCCAACCTAAGGTATGTGACAAAATTGCTGGTTTGCATTTATTTGATGATCATTGGTGAATGGTTCAGAGTTGCACATTCCATGGCCAGCAAACTACATCGTGGGTTGCTGGCCGCACTCACTGAAACCGCAAGCCTTCCGGTAGATTTCTGCACCAGGACCATCCATCAGCTTTCCTCCTATCCCGGGCATTCGTTTGCCGGAGAGCACAGAAGCTGCGCGAGACGACTCCGGGTGGCGACAACCGGTGTGCGTTGTCACAGGCGCCAGGCCTTTTGCTCAGCCGTAGGTATGTCCCAATTGTACATGAGCAAGTGGTCTCCGGAACCAATTTATTCAGGTTCTGTGTTCAATTGACTGGCCATACCCTTCAACCCAAAGACAAAACGGGCGATGAGTTGTGCAGTACCCTGGATTTCCGATCATCCCATGCAAGTGATGGTGCGGAGTGACAAGGTGATTCTACGTCCCTCATGTAGTGAAATGACCATTTTGGGTTCAAATCGCGGTTGCGGACCACATACAAGATGGTATGATCATCCAAGTGTTCTGGAAACAAACGTCTCTTCTGCAACCATTGTTGGATTTACGTCCACTAGCGAATCTGGTGTTTGACCCAGCCATTTCTTCAAAAGGTTGACCCGTTCCAAACAGAGTGGTGAGTTCACCCAGCTGTTGATGGGTTTGGTGAAATCTTTCCACTTGGGAATGTTGTTTGGCATTTTTAAATAGTTGTTTGATTAACGAAAGAATTGATGGCACATATACACTTACTTGTTGGTGGTTTCACCCCCTATGAGTCAACCAACCAATCATTAATCAATAGTAGGGAAGGCAGCAGCTCATCTTGGGGGCTCTGCTCGAGGCCCAAGGAGAAGAAGGGCTTCGGAGCCCATGCGAAGGTGCCACCCGTCTGCTGCGCGGAAGCATCGTGCATCGCGTTGGGAACGTGGCCGATTTTGGGCCGGTGAGAAAGAATGCTGGGGCGGTTCCAAGTTGATAGCATGCACATATATATATATATATTTATGCACATACGCATATAAATCTATATATAACATAGTAGATACATAGTAAATTGTACATATAACAAGTGTACACCACCTGGTAAACAAGTGGTGCTTCAACACACACACAGGCACACCATGTGGCGTGCCTGGTCGAGGAGACAAGCGTCCCCCACATCAACAACTCCAATGGTGACACAGCCAGAAGCAAATCTTGGTTCACTCAACTGGACCTCAAGCAGTTCACCAATCAACCAATGGTGATTTCTAGCTGGTTAATGGTTAGTCATAGGGGATAACAACCAACAATAGTGGTGGATATACAAACTTGATACCGGAAGCCTTTCTCCTCAGGGTGGTGTTCCAACAGCATCACCTGCTCTCTTTAAACTGTTTCGTTGATTGTCACAATGCACCTTTTCTGAAGGATTACTGATTCTAGTGGATATTCCTGTCACTGTTGTCAATCGTGTCATTCACCAACCCCAGAACCATTGGACCATTATCAATACTGGGTTTCCCCAACCATTCACCATGGTAATGATCTACAAGTTTTAATTATGATAATGATCTATGGCTTTCCTCGGCTTTAGAGACGCTGCACGCCTTGTCCCTGCCGGCCTCCCGCACTGTGGCAGAGGCCGTCAAGCATAGCCGGTAACAGGAGATAGTATGGAGAGATCCAATGCTAGAGATGGTTACGTAACCGTCATTAGTCAGCTAGTATTCCCTATCATTGTTGGTGACCAATCTAGTGTTCACCAGCTTGGTGGTTATTCATTTATACACTTATACACTAACTGAATGGAGGGCTATGTGTCAACACTAACCACCCTTATGGGCTATAGATATGGCTATGGGTCCTCCATGATCGGTGCTTGACCCATAGCGCCCTGCGCTGTGGGGCACACGCAGGGCGCCGATGGCCTCAACGCGCTACTGGAGCTGTGCCAACTGGACTGGGGCAGCTGCGACTCAATGGGGGTGGATGGCTTGGACACGACCGGCACCACTTGGACCATCCCGAAACGGGTTCCCCGTTGGGTTCCCCGTTGGTCATCCAGTTCTCCGGCGTCCATCCGAGTTTCGGCTGAAAAGTTCTCTTCCATTTTTCAGGACTGGAGCAGCGATGCCATGGTGGTCCTGGCTCCCAAGAGCTTCTGGGGCTGCTTGGACGAGCAGCAAGTGATCAAAGAGCTGGCGTCATCCCAAGGGTGCGCTGCCCAGCATCTGATCGTGCCGGTGGATGTAGCCATGGTGCAGAAATCTAAACTCCAAAAGTCCAGGATTTTTGATCAAGTTGATCATGTTCTATGCTTATCATGGTGACGAAGAACCATGATCACAGTGGTTATGGCTACGTAACATCTATGCATGTTGATCTCAAGGTCCGTTGAGCATGGCTTCGCTGCCGTTGCGTTTCGCTCGTCAGGTCTTGTAGCGACTTGGCACAGAGCTTGGTCGAGGCATCCGCGAAACGCCAGTGGTGTCGCTGGGGCCATGGTGATGATACCAGCTGGGATGGGATTTGTTGCATGTCACATGATTATACCAGTTGGGATGCAGTACCACTGTATACGACAGCGGTACTTGTGCATGACCAGTTGGGATGGGATTATGCCAGCTGGTCACACAATTATAGGAGCATCATTCCAAAGAGATTGCACGGCAGCAGCGGTGTTTTCACCTCTGAGCATTGTCAACAGCGGTGGTGAAACCCATAACGGTGGTGGTGGGCTTTCAGATTACATGTGAAGGGAGGCAATTGGGGGAAACCGTGCAGAGCTGTATCTCCAGGACTATATCGTTTTGATGTGGCAGAATATTTTGGAACAGCAAATTGGACAGCCGGAGATTCTTTTGAAAGGTTACCAGTCCAATCATGTTTCTGACCACTTGAAGTCAGTGTCCCAGGCATAAACCATCACAACCTCATTGTTGCGGCCTAGGGGGGGATCAGCCAACACAAAACTGGGACAGCGCCGCAGGCCGCTCGATCCACCCGCCGGGGTCCCTCTAGCGCAGAGGAGCTGGGCTGGGCATAGAGCACAGGGCCAATGGCATTCATCCTCAAAATTGGATAGGTTGATTGATGGATTGATTGACTGATTGCTTGCTTGGTTGGTTGATTGGTTGATTGATTGTTTGATTGATTGGTTGATTGTTTGATTGCTTCATTGCTTAATGATTGGTTGATTGATTGATTGATTGATTGATTGCTTGATTGATTGGTTGGTTGGTTGATTGGTTGATTCATTGATTTTTATTTGATTTGATTTGATTTGATTTGAGTTTATTGATTGATTGATTGATTGATTGATTGATTGATTGATTGATTGATTGATTGATTGATTGATTGATTGATTGATTGATTGATTGATTGATTGATTGATTGATTGATTGATTGATTGATTGATTGATTGATTGATTGATTGATTGATTGATTGATTGATTGATTGATTGATTGATGATGATGATGATGATGATGATGATGATGATGATGATGAAACATGATACATGGTACATGATACATGATGCATGATACATGATACATGATCCATGATAAATGATGCATGATAAATGATACATGATAGGCGACATATGATAGATGACAGATGATGACAGATGATGGATGATAGATGATGGATGATAGATGATGGATGATAGATGATGGATGATAGATGATGGATGATAGATGATGGATGATAGATGATGGATGATAGATGATAGATGTGATTCTGTAGAAAACACATCCCTTAAAGGACTGTCTATATGATCATTTTTTAGATCATCGCAACAGGGATTTCAGGCTCTCCACTGCTTTATCCAAATCAGGTTTGACCATGGCGCCGCAATTTCGACCACTTGGGATCGAGCAGAAATGCGAGGAAACTTAGAACGTTTTTTTGCTGCTTCATATTTGGATATTTCCCTGACAGACATGCAGAGGACTCTTCCCAGCTGTTGCGCTTGCTTTCTCCTGATTCCCAACGTACTACTGTATTTCTTCAAGATTCTTGTTGCGATTGCTTCCTAGTTTGTACCCCCAATAATACCAACTGTGAGTCCAAGACTATGACAACTGGTGACATGGTAAGAAAGGACGAGCATCAGCAGACTGCTGTGAATATTTCCAACATGGACTTGTCAATTTCCTTTGGGTATTTCCTCCATCCAAAGTTCTGTTTCCAGTCCTGGACAACCACCAGTGTCACGACAAGGGCGACAAGCCAATGGGACGACATACTGTAGATGCACCACAAACGGTGGAATGTCAAATTGCTCCCAATGACTCCTGTTACATGAGATCTTTGTGTTGCTATCATTGTGAGTGATGATCAAAGAACATTCTTTTGGTTCTAAATTTACCAGCTGTTATTTTGCGCACAATAGTGGTTACAGCTATTCAAAGGATTATGACTGCTGCTACTGATGTCCTGGGTCATGACCTCCCATTGTTGGGTCGTGGTATGGTCATCTCACCACTATCAATCATTAACTAGCCTTAACCATCATGAACAAGTGTTGAACAAGAATTGTTACTGCAAGCTTCATTCACTATCAACTACCATAGTTGACCACATTGAACTATTTTTGAAAGTTCTTATCGACTATATCCATTATGCTTTTTATCCAACATATGTTTTTTTTTTTTCTCAATATGATTATAACCACCTATAGCTTGAGAACCCCCATATCTCTCATGAACCCCTATGAATCCCTATCTTTGATCATTTTGATCCCCTATAAAACCATCAAACACCAACAATATATCATACATATATATATATATATAAATAAATAAATAAATATATATATATATGATTTATATATATATATATACTTATATTGACATCGGTTATATTTCCACTATGTCCATCCTTCATCACTTCCTCATCCATGAAGCCGTTCTCGCTTGCCTCGCTACTGGAGGACCTGGCAGTGCTGCTGCTGCGCTTCCCCTGGGCGCGGGTGTTTCACCCGCGGTCGGCCGCGCACCCGAAGGTGCGACGTCGCGGTGCCGTGGCGGATGCGTCGTAGCGGTTGTGGTGGGGGTTATGGTGTTAACAATGGTGTTTTTTAATGGCTATGGGTCAATATTAACCAACCAACCATATGGCGAACTGGGTTAATAGTAACCAACCAACCAACCAATGGTGATTTCTAGTTGATTAATGGTTGATAATAGGGGATAATAACCAACAATAGTAGGGGATATACCAGCTACAGATGGCTAGGGGTCAATATTAACCAACCAATATTAGGGGATAATAACCAACAAAACTATAGGGCAAACAATGGTTAATGATGGGGAACCAGGGGTACGGGGTTTTGACCCATAGCCTTATTATGCGCATAAAAACCAGAATGGTGGTTAATCATGATTTAGCAAATATAGTGGTTTATGATGATTGATGATGCTGGATAAGATGACTTAAGACTGATGGTTGATTGACTGTTAGTTGGTCGTTGCTTGATAAAATGATGGAGCAAAGATGTTTGCAGGGGCAAGAAGCAACAATGATGGTGATCAGGTTTGGTAAGCTGGTAATGATGACAGATGACCGATGACCATGGTTAATAGTGGAAATTAATCAACAATTGTTTTCTTTATGGTTGATAACCACTATTAACATGATGTTTTCTTGATGGTTGATGGTTGATGGTTGATGACCATGGTCAATATGGTTTTCTTGATGATGGTTGATTGTTGAGAAACTCAATCCTTGATGGTTGATGGTCAAGTTGCTTCATGATGGTGAATCTTCGTTGATAAACTCTGGGGAGCCCAATAAGACCAGGAAACCTCATAACATCTGAGTGCGACATAGGACCCTACATTGTTTCAACATTGACTAGTTGTTGGTATCCAAGCTGCTTGTCCATTTCGGTCGCTCGTTGGGACATGTTGAATCTGAAGTTGGATGATGGAAGACCAACACTGACCTCGCAATTCTTCTGACCCCTTCTGGTGTGCACAATTCCAAATTGTCAGAGGCCCAGACTTTGTCATGCTTCTTTGCAGCAACAGTTGTGTTGGCGGTGCCAAGTCGACCCATTGCTTTTCATGATTTGTCTCCGCCCTTGTTGCGCATCCCTATTGCAGCACAGCCTCACGTTGGGACTGGTCTAAGCTGGCTCCGGTTTGTTGCTGTCGGGTCCTCCATGCTCACTCCTAGATGTTTCAGTGGTAAGTCCACATCTGGGCACTTGTTTTCACTCCAGGAGAGGAAAAGGAAACGAGGTGCAAAAGTTTCGAAGCGAAAAGTGGAGGAGAGCCAGCCTGTAAACACACTACAGACAAGTCCGACCACAAAAATACGTGCAGTAGAGGAAGGCAGATTGGAAGACCATGAAAAATGGCGCTAAATATGCATCATGACAAGATACCAGCTTTTAGAAGATTGTTGGAGTGTTTCCCTAACAAGCCCTTTATTTGACGAACATGTAGCTGTGATGGTCTATCATTGAGGGGACCCTACCTTTGCACCAGCACATGGAATCTTCAGCTATGGTGATGCAGCGTTGTGGTGATACCATGATTTCAGGCTCATGTTCATTATTGATTTGCAGTGGTGAGTACTTGTTGCCGTACCAAAGGTGCTGATTTTGCACTTGCAGGTCAATGTAATACAGCTAATATCAATAGCGGACAAAACCACAACTGGAAAGGCAAGGGTTCCCTACAAAATATTGGCTAGTTTACCAGATGGTAGCTTATAATATAGACTTGCAACTTTCCATGCATCTGACAGAGGTGTGGGCATGTGTGCACAAATGTAAATGAATATGGATTGACTACAAACGCACACACACACATGAATAAAAAAAAATAGAAGTATGTATGAATATGCACACATGTATTTTTACACTTCCACAGGATTTTCTGCAATTATATGTGATCTCGTGAGTTTGTATGCATCAATGCATATGTTCAGAAATATACATCATATATTGGCACTGCGTGCATCATGCCCACCAATGCTGCTGCGACGCCCTCAGGAGGTGGATGACATTTTCGCACCAGCACCGGCAGAGTATGTTGACCAAGAGGTCAGAAGCGAACTGTGGAAGCTCCAGGTGAAATGATTACGCAGTAGATCGAGCGACAATCATCATGGATCAATTGTTGTTGATATAGCAATACCATATCCAATATTAAGAACGTGAACTATCATTTCAATACTTCGGATCATGACCTCTTATCAGAGCCTCTTATCCATAATGTCATATGGATAATAAACCGTTGATCCTACTCATGATTTCTTATTTGTATTGACCGTATTGATGGTGTGTCATGGTAGCAAAAACATGCAGCACCATATCATACGCACACTCATCTGAAGATGCTGGCAATCAGGGTTCAGAGCTTCAGTCAACACCAGCCATGCCATCTTGAACGATTGCGCAATCGGCGATAGCAGTCATAAGGCATTTTGACCACATGTCGCCCAAACTGGGTATGTGGACATCCCACACAAGCTATGCCGTTCATTCCAGAATCTTGTTGATTGATCCTGACCCAGTTCTGAACTACTACCAATCTACTGTATCAAGCCCTGATCTGAGGCCACTCCATCAATCCTCAACAAGTCAAGTAGACACAGAAAACAGCACTTGTTCGGTTCCCAAAGGTGACTAGATTTTCCTACTGTTGCGACTGTTGCTGTCAGCTAGTCTTCATCTATGATGCTGGCTGGTGGTTGGGAGCTTATCCATATAAAGAGGGAGCGAAAGACTAAACAGGAGTGTTGTAGCCGCATCAAATGGTAGGATGGAAGTTTCATGTTGGTGATGCAGTGGCGTTTCTGCCAGGAGAGCAGCGAGGAGAGAGCCGGCCGATCATCCGTTGTTGTTGCGGCCGCTGTGGTTGTTCTGGTTGTCGGTGGTGGGTGCGATAATGTTGTTCGTCTTGTTTGTGCTGGGCTTTATATGGTGGTGGCGATAGCGATGAAAGCTGTGACTCAGCTTGCTGATGTATCAGGGAACATCATTTGTATCAGCTCCGACTTTGATATCTGTCAATTAGGAGCCCTGAATGCTTTATATGTATATCCATGCTAATCGACAACTGTTTTGGGTAGTTCTCAAGTTTAGGGTGAGAGTCCTACCAGCTATCTCATTGTAGGAACTCGGTCTATCATTCTCTAGTACCGACCCGCAAGAAGTTGTTCCACATGCGCATGGAGGTCTCAATGTTTTACCGCCCAGCACAGCGGACTGTGGGGGCTTTGATTGTCCACAGAGGATGTATCAAGAAAGCGCCGGTACGCATGACAGATACTATACGTAGGAATGGCTTGGTACAGCAATTAGCGCTCTTTTCATGGGGCTCCAAATGCCGCGTTCGACAGAGAGAAGTAGAGAACGAGCTGACTGTTTGACTTCGGGAGAGTGGCCAGGAGGAAAGCGAGGACGAAGAGGAGGAGGAGGAGGAGGAGGACTGGGCGGTGTCAAGGGCAGGCAGTGATGTTTCAAGAACTTGGAGAATCTGTATTGCGAGACTGTCAATCACACCTGGTCTCTTGTCAGATCAAGAGCCACAGATACGCTTGCTGTAATGCTGTTGCCACATGGGCTTTTGTAACTGCTACACTTTTTGATACTTTCTTGTATTGAAACTAGAGAGATGTGAGGTGGCCATGCTGAAGAGGGCAAGTAATACATGTGGCAAGAACCACAATTATATAGGTGTACAGTGTACCAGGAAGACAAACCAAGAATGGCACAATCTAGCACCAATCTGGGAAACCCTAGTAATCTTTGTACAGACCTTAGACGATTACAGCCAACCCAAGAATTCGGTGAAACAGATCGTGCGGGACATCAAGAGCTGACCCCATCCTTGGCGATTTTTGGAATGTGAAGAGCAGCGGGGTACTCGTTGACCTGAACCAAAAAAGCAGTCTGACCAACGTTGAACAGCCCAAGAGTAGCGTCACAAACCATGGATTGATTGGATTATCATGGCTTATAAACATCAATGATTTACACGAGTTACTAGCACTGCTTGATCGATTCTTGCAATGGGCTAAATGATGCTACAGGGTTAAGAAGGATGTACTCTAGTCCATCATGAAAGATCCTAAAAGCAGAGCAGAACAAGGCAATGACAAGTGTTTTGTGGCATCATTTCTGGGATGAAAGAATTGAATAGTGCGACAAACTACTGTTTTATAGGAAATTGTGATAAAGGTACACAACAGCCCAATAGAAAGCCAACTATGATCTACTATAAGAAGAGTAGCGGTTTGTTTTCAAGTATTGTCATATTGTTGTTTTGTATCTATCCTTTAGAAACTTTCGAGGAATGTCAATGAACAAAAAACATGCATCCGCAGTCTGAACACAATCCATCCTACATGTTACTATGTACCACGTAATCTTTGCACAGGTGGGTGATCTACCTTGTTTCTCCAGTTTATGCTGGTAAACTAACATGCAACGGAAAATACACTATGAATCATGATTTCCCAAGGTTTCCTCACAAAATGGTGGATTTTCCATTGCCATGTTAGTTGACCAGTGGGCAACCCTCAAAATGCTGGGTGTTACCCCAGCCTGATCCAGCTTCTTTCCCCCTTGGCCCATGGGGGGTGTGCAGGCAGTTCTGCAACAACCAGGCGCAGCGATGATGGCTCAGTGCACGGGGGATCTGTTCAAACACCACAAGAAGATCCCCCCAACAGCGAAGGCTTCTTGTGGGGAAACTACCAAGTAGATATGGAAGCCAAAGGATCTCACCGAATTGTTGGAAGGGGTGTCGGATATTGTCTTATTATCATCCACACTTCCCAGCAATTGGTTGATCCATGTTGATCTCGCTCCTCAGTTGGATGCCATTCTCAAGCAGCAATTTTCCCGGAGCCGAGACTGGTAAAGAGCCCAGAAATGTTATATAGCTGGTAAGTGGTGGTGAACCATGGCTGCAGTACCGGTATATAGTGGATCATCATGATCAGCAACTGGTTGGTGATCAGATTTGCGGAAGCCGTCAGACACACTTTTCGGATTGTTTCCCTCGATTTTTCCATCAACCGAAGTGGAAGATGGTGGTTGGGACTTGAAACGAGATTAAATCGGGTCATGAGCATGAAAATAAACTGGAGCAATGGGGGGGATACGCCGGTGATATCGTAGGATTATTTCAGTCTACTCTGAGGTATGAAATCAACAAGTCAAACATTCTTCAACATGGAGGGTATGGCGGAAGAATCATCCTGAAATTCAGAGTATTGCAGATCAATTCAAGATTTGGACCGTTAACATTCAGCTTTGGGATGACCGACCGATTTTATTTTCTCTCCACTCCAGGACGATTACATATGCATATGGAGCTGCACATGTATTTGTATTTGCTGGCCAGACACAAATGATTCTACAGCTGGGAAATTGTTGTTTTTCCAAGAGGTTCTTGCAGAGCAAGGCCCTGCTTGCCCAGCATCTATTTTTCCTTTGACCTTTGAGTCGAATGGCTTAGGCACCATCTGAATATCTAACATGACAATGGAACCTCAAACAGTATAGACAAACACACACAGATAATATATATTTATATATTTACATAAACATATTTGTGTATCTTCAGATATACATAGATATAGATGGCAGCTGAAACACACACACACAAATGCATGCACATGTAGATATCTACATCAGGTATAGATACGTACATAAATACGAAGATCATCTATCTGTTCCCGTGGGAAGATGTGATGATCTTCAATCTCATGCAAAACAGCGAGAGCGTAGCCACCGGATCCATGTGTCACCCACGGTGGAGTTGCTGCCGCCCTGGGTCCATGGATGGTGGTGCCCAAAGGTTGCCTGTGTTCCTTCTGTGAGGATCGACCCCCTGATGGTCGCTAACCTGATCTATCTAACCAGCTACAACCATAAGTTTCCAGCACCTGATCTGGGCGGCGAAGCAGATTTGTGAGCGATGACACGGTGGAACTCGAATCATCTTTGGCCAAGTACAGTAGCTAGTGTTGCTGGTTGATAGATTGGTTGATAGAGTGGTCGATAGATTGATACATGGGTGCTTCCCCAAAATAGGGGTACCCCCAGTTATCATACAGTCTTAAACATTTATATTAGTAAACCAACAATAACTCTTGGGGAATCCCCACTTTGAGAAAACACCAGATAGAAAAATGAATCAGTGTATAGATATTTAGTTGCTCACCTTTCCAAGCAGCAACTGGATAACAAGGCCGAGTTCTCAGCATGTTTTGCGGAGAAACCATCATTTTTGCTGGGGAAAACTGTCATTGTTAGGAGGGAAACAGGCAAAATCACCATTGTAGATGTAGGGAATCCATCCCCAAACCATCACTCTGCAAAACCACGATTGTTAGGAGGGGAACAGTCAAATTGGCGAGGAAATACAGGCACCACCGGCTAGCAGGTCCTGCAACAAGCTCACCAACAGCGGGGCAGGAAACGCAGGACCACCGGGCGGTCTGAGCGGTTCCTGCTTGGTCGTTGACTCAAGAACCATCATTCATCATTCATATCTAAGCGATGTTACCTATTCTCACTTCTTATTCATCACCATTATGAAGTCAGAAAATGATAGCTTTTAGATGATACCTTCCTATTCCCAGTCATTATGATCCGGCAGTGGGTCAAAACCCTTAGTCGCCCTGGTTCCCCATCATTAACCATTGTTTTCCCTACTGTTGTTGGTGAACTTTTCCCCCATTTTCGGTTGATTAATATTGACCCATAGCCATATAGTTGGTATGTATCCTCTATAATTGTTAGTTATCATCCCCTATTATCAACCATTAACCAGCTATCACTGGTTGGTTAATATTGACCCATAGCCATATAGTTGGTATGTATCCTCTATAATTGTTAGTTATCATCCCCTGTTATCAACCATTAACCAGCTATCACTGGTTGGTTAATATTGACCCAGAGCCATACCTCATTCTTTCTGGTTGACTCTTTGGAGGGTGATCATGCTTCAATTTTCCCAGCTCCGAGCCGAGTCACATTCCCTGGACGACTTTCCGAATTTCTTCCTGGCTCCAGCTTTGCGCACACGTAGGGGTGTGATATTCACAGGTAAGAAACGCTTACGCTTGGTGATAGCTGTGTGATGGTTGGATGTCATACTTCTGGTTGGTTAATGTTGGTTATTAGTTTTTTGATAGCTGTTTGAGGGTTAGTTGATGGGTGATAGTAAAAATATTTCGATAACAAGGGTTGAAAGTGATGCTGTACCAGTATGGGGAGCCATTCTCGTTGACCTTTGGACCGCAGCATGCCAATGATCAAAGCTGATCAGCAAAGATCGCAGTGATAGCCTGGGGATTTGGGTGCTGGGGCCATGGCACCCAAGAGGGGCAAGACGGAGGTGAAAAGCGACAAGGCGGACGGGTTCAGCCATGGGTTGGGCACCGGGCACGAGGACACGGATTGGGGGAAGGGAAGAGGTAGGGACCTGCATGGGGATTTCATGAAGCTGGGGCATGAGATCGAAGCAGCTCCAAGTTGGAACCTGCAGAGATAAGCTCCTCCTCAATAAGTTCTCGCCTGATGAAATGTTTTGAATGACAAAAAAAATATTGAAAACATGGCAATTAACATCTTTGCAGTTTGCCAGCTGATCCAGTGGAAAAACATGGAAAAACATTCTGGGAACTGCATCCCCATGCCGAACACTTTCCAGATGTGGCAAAGAAGATGTCAATGACATGCCTTGGGACTGGGGCTTAAAACTGGATATTGAATGCTCATCCATTGGTTTGCTACCGGAGGTTGGCAGCTCTGGCTGCCCATCATGGCCCCCCCAGTAATATGTCTTGGATATTCATGCTGATCAACCATTATGTAGTCAAATTGAACCATTGCCAGAATCAATCATTAGTTGACTATCATGCGCCATTAGTGGGTTATTAACCATTATCAATCACTATTACTAACCACTGCACTAACCACACTGACCAGCACATCAAGCCATCACTAACCGCTACTTGCAAGCGGCAACGCAGCGACCACCACCCGCACGAGAGAGGCATTGTTGAACGTGCTCGAAGGCGCTCGAATCGTTGGCACCGGTGGCGATGGATGTCCCAGCATGGCTTGGCATACATGGAGATATATGGGGGGTTTCTCAAAATGAGATTAGTGATGGTTGATAACCAACTATAAGAAGGGTTCGTAGTGGTTGATAATAAGGATAGATATGGACGGTTTCTCGAAAGAAGGGTAGCCCCCAGTTATCACCAATAGTAATCATTTATAGCAATAAACCAAGCAGCAAGCATTTTATGGCTTCCCTATACATATGGATGGGGCTAGATGGAATCAGGCCATTGGGGACCCCTACAATGGTTGGTTTACTACTGTACTAGAAATGGTTAATAAAGTGGATGAGAACTGGGGGGTCCCCTACTTTTTGAGACACCGCCATATGGATGGGAATCAGTCCATTGGGACATTTGCTGTCTAAGCGACTTTGCTGTCAAAAGTACAGGTTGAACCTTATAAGTGGCTTATAAGTGGCTTGCAAGTGGCTTGGAACCTTACTGAAGTCATTTGAAATTGTGGCTGCCTGCCTCACCAACGGTAGCAACTAGTGGCAACTGGTGGCAACTGGTGGTACTGCCGCGCTTGAGTTGGCAAGTGCCATGATGCCAGTGATGACCAATGACCAACAGCAAGGGATGCTAACCAACAAACCCCACCAGTTTGAATATAGTTGGCAAATATCAGTTATATATGTCTACCTACACACACAGACAGTTCGCATGTTCTGCCAGGCATACTCTATATACATATGTTTACCTACAAATAATCACAACCGCTTATCTAAGAGTTGGACATTCCTGGGAGTATAGACCGACTAATTAGTCTCGTGCTGATGCCAGCTGTATTGAAAACCAGGCCCTCCAAGCAGTGTAAAAACTCCAGATATCTCCAGATCACGGCATCCACCAGTAGTGGTGAGTGGTTAAGCAGCCATCATTCACCACGAGTTCATGGTCAACCATGGTGGTTAAGAGTGGTGAATGATGGTTGCCATCATCCGCACACCTCGTCAGCGATCACATCGCTCCATGGCGTCGAGGTTACAGCTTGGATGCGGTGAAGCCACCTGGGTGCCTCGGGGAGATGTGGAGAGGGCTTGCAACAAGGGCGGGGGTTGTTGATGACAATCATTTGGCAATGGGTCAATATTAACCAACAAGAATGGCTTATAATGACCAACAGAACTATAGGCAAAACAATGGTTAATGATAGGGGAACCAGGAGAACGGGGTTTTGACCCACTGCCATTTAGATTTTTCCATCAACCAAACCAATGGGTATGGATGTTCGTATTGTCGATTGATATCAGGTAAAATGGATGTGGGTCCAAACAGTTGGCCGTGGTATTCTTCATGCCTCATTCTATTTGCTATCGATGTTGAGGAACATCAGCTGCCCCATGATCAGCATCATCATCAGGATCGCAAGCGTTGTCACAATCTGGCCAAATCGTGGCATATCACCCGCAGCCAAAAAAGGAACGGTGGCTTCTTGTAGGGTTCCTCAAAACAGCTACAGTATTTCTTGACACTACAATTCAGATCACTAGCAGGTACCCTCTACTTTCCATCCACAGTCATGGTCATGTTTTTTGTTTGGTGGGAAAAAAGCAAGCAATGCCACGGACAACACTACTCGGCCAGTCTGCGCTGGTCATCTCGCCCTGATGTACGATAGCCAGTTTCTCCCTGTGAGTAAGACTGTTTATGAACCATGATTGGATGAAACCGGTCAAACATAAACCAAGGCATGAACCAATCCACTAATCTTGCTAATGCATATTTCTGGTTGCTCAGTAGGCTGGTTGCTCAATAGCTGATAACCATCTCTTCATTCATCAGTAGACCTGGCATGGGCTTGGCCAAGCCCATGGTCTCTCCCACATCATATGTGGATAGCCCCAGCCTTGAGCCGTGGTGGGTCAAATTCCCTCACCTTGTGTGAAATCAAGGGGGGCCTTGGCTACCCACAATGCAGCACGAATTGATCTGGGCAAGTGCATTGTTGAAAGATCATTGGGAGACACGCAGCTTGTCCGGGATAGGAGCTATAGTAGATGTTACTCATGGAGATGTTAAGATCCCAAGTTCTACTACTATAGCTACTATCCCATGGATCAGATGAGAATCCCAAGTTCTCCAGTCGAGGGTGGGCCAGTTTCGACTGTAGTGTGCAGCAGGAGCTGCCCCCGCTGCTCGTGTGCCAGGCCAAAAGCACAAAAAGCATCCGAAGAGGCACGGCTGTTGAGACTCTCGATGTCCAGCTGGGTCAACACTGGGGGTCGCATCAACCAAAAGAGGTGACAAGAGAAACGCCTTTGACCTGGTTGTAGTTTTTGTTTCAGGTCCTTCCAACACAGGAAACCCGGGTGGTTCTCGTTAGCGGTCGTGTCACTGGCGCTTTCAGCTGGCTGGGATGCCTACAGCAGGTCCTCATTAGGTCCTCATCGGGCTACGAAGCCAACCGACATGGACGCCACAGCAGTGCAGTGGGGTTGAGGGCCACTTAGCTCCGAAACTTTCAGGTGCGCGGGGTTTGACCCATCATTTTTGGGACCAGAGGGCACCAGGAATTGCCAGTGACAGGAACCCAAAGGCAAAAGCAAAGCAAAAGCCAAGGCAAAGCCAAGCGAGGCCAAGGCCGGCCGACCCTAAAGGCCGGAGTTTTGGCCTAAAGCTACTTCCCTACAGTACCAAAAACCGTCATTGACCATTGGAATGGGTTCATTACTAGCCATGACAACACCACCAGTGTTGTTCTCTTGTTTGTAGTACTTGATTCGTTTGTTGGTCTTGGGATGCTGCTGAAACTCCATCTGTATCAAGCCAGATGAAGTGGTCTGGCTCCGAGCTTAATTGACCAAGTAGCCGTGGAAACTTGTCTGCAGTAGCCACAAATGAAGTCTTATCTAGCCCTAAATGGGTGTTTCTCACACTAGGGGTAGATATCAACCAGTTACAGTAACGAACCAACCATTTCTTGGGGTTCCCTATTCTAAGAAATTCCCCAAATGCCCTGAGGAAACGAGTCATTACTGAGGCAAAAGCCAAAAGCAAAGGAGCGAAGTCGAAGACCAAGCAGAAAGAGGACAGTCTCACAGTCTCAGGCTGAATGGAGTATCTGAGAGGTAGTGTCAGGATAAGCTAGAAATCGCATCTTGGAAATGAGGTCCTCATCACCATGATTAATAACCAAGCAATCAGCTGATTTTGGGATAATCTATTTCCCTTGCCACTTGCGTGGGAATGACATGTTGGTGGTGGGTGCTCTCCCAAAATGGTCTGCCAAATGGACGGGGTACCGAGTTGGGAACACCGCAACGAGCGATATCAGCGCGGGCGTTGATGGTTGGGAATCCTATCTGCAGCCGGTGGGATGAATCTGGATGGCTGGATGAATCTGGATGGCTGGATGCTTCGGGGCAACAACAACACGTGCTTTTGGCTAAACATGTCGAAACTAGTGATCAATTTCTCGTATAGAACAACGTGTTGTGGTTGTAACAAGCTTAGGAGTGAGAGGGGAGTCGTGGGAGGGTTCTCCTTCACCTTAGCCTTGTTTGCCATTTTGGCTCAAGGCTGGTGAGAGATCTTTCTGGATGGCCCTGGCCTTAAGTGGGGAGCATCGCCTAGTGGCAAGTCCAGAGCCGGTTGGGTCACCACCGGTTTCCTTGGGCACCCTCGTACTCGGGGCATTGGTCATTGCTCTGGGTGGGGGAATCTTCTTGGGCTGGCATCTCCACAGGGTCTGGGTATCAAACCAGAGGTCTCGTTCACTGGCCAACTGCACGGTGCCCTGGGTCCGGTTGGTGTGTCGGGCCATCAACTTCGTGAGGAAACGGAGGCTCATTGGGATTGCATTCCAGGGTCTTTCCCGATATTCCCTTCGGAACTCTGCGGGCTCCAAGCCCTCCTCTTTGAGAAGGTCTAGGCCTTCGACACCAAGCCCTCCAAGGGTTTACACCACAAGCCCATCGATCCAGGAGCTCACCCCGTTGCGAGAAGGACCGGTCCACGATGGATCCCTCCGAAGCCGAGCTCAACGCCATCAACAGCCTGGTGGACGTAGGTAACTGGGCTGGTACCACGGGAACCCTTCAGGATACGTTGATCGACCGCCTGGGGACTCCTACAAAACTTCGAGATGTGGCTTTCATCACACGTCCAGTGTGGGACCGCATCGTATCCAGCATCAAGATCAAGGAGACGGTCAGCGGTGTCGAATCTGAACGAGATCTCACACCCGTTGAGCAGTCGAGGATTGAGATATTCAGGAGGGTCATCCTGCTTAGGCTTGGGACCGTCCCGGACTCACCTGGCACGAGTGGAACACCTGCTCCCATTCCGGCCTTGCTGAATCTTCCAGGTGCTGGAGGGACTCCACCTGACGCCTCGTCTCCAACAAGAAAGCTGAAACTGAGTTCCATCATCGACCCTACTCTTGAAGCCGACGTGGTGCAGCTGGAACACTCCGCCATTTCAAAGATGTACTCGGAGTACAAGCAGAAGTTTGGGGACCACCCAAATCCGGAGGCGGAACCCACGCCTGACCAGTTGGCAGGGATTTCCCAGTTGCTCAAGTCGGGCAGCCTCCCGTATTGCGACTTCAGCATCTTTGGACCTCACGGACGACGCACGTTGAGGAGAGCGGTATTCAGCAGCTACACTTTGAATGCTGCTACTGGAGAATGGTCCAAGAAGGAGCAACCAGGACCGGACTCCTTGGTGGCATGGGAGAAGTGTTTCCGCACTTTTCGTGTGGCCATGCTCTTGCTGGAGGCCATGGACAGTGAGAGGCTTGATGGATATCAAGAGTTCATCAAAGACCTCCACAACCAATTTGGCCCGGAGTGCTGGGGCATTATATACCGTGCAGACGTAAGGATGCGGAGCGAGTTCATGGACAGAATCAGGAGGGTCTTGGAGGAGACTCCTGCCTATGGATTCACCACTGCTTCGCCATGGTCCGCAACGTATGCCGCAGCCATTCGAGAGGCAGAGTATTGGTCAAAGGAAGTGAAAACCCCAGCGACCTTACTCCTTGCCAGGAATAAGTCCATTCCTAAGGAGGACTCAGATTCAGGCTCCGAGCGCATTCCTGGAGTCAGGAAGTCTATCAAGAAGAACAAGACGAAGTACCGAGGAGAAGACAAATCAATCTTCGACAAGGAGAGGGGCATCTACACACACAGCAGGAAGGGTTTGCAAATCTGTGAACTCTTCCAGAAGCACAAGTGCGGGAACGGAAAGGCACAGTCAAGGTGCCGGAACAATCGTTCCCACCAATGCAATTTGTGTTTGGGGCCACACATGGCCTCAGAGTGCCCGAAGAAGAAGAACTGACCCTCGGCCGAAGACGCTGACAATCCGGAAGTGGTGCTAACCAAAGCCAAGGTCAAACCAGCACCGCCGGCGGAGAGGCCCCCATTGGAGAGGAAGAGAAGGCCAGTGCCAGAGCCGGCCACACCTCCAAGAAACAAACAGGTTCCCCGCGAGCCTGATCATCCTCCGCCAAAGAGGCCAAAGGAACCTGACCATCCACCTCCAGGTCGACCTCAAGGTTCCCAACGGCCTAAATCGCCAGAGAAGCCTCCGTTGAAAAGGCGAAGGAAAAGCAATGAAGAAGACGACGGAGAAAAGTATGAGGAGGTGGTAGAAGAGACAGAGCCACCATCAGACTCATTCCATGTTTTCCTTCCGGAAGGTCAAGGGTGGCACCGCTTCAGGTATGGTGCAACCAACATTGACCCGGAGAAATGGGAGAGTCAACCGAGGGCTCTATTGTTATTCTCGGGCCGTCACCGTGAGAGTGACCTGGCTTCGCAACTCGCAGCAGAGGGATGGGATGGGCAGTGGTTATAGTTGACAAGGTGGCACCTATTCCCACAGACCTTCTCAATTCAGATGTCAGGTCAGCCATCTTGACCGATCTGAGAAAAGGTCACTACGATGCACTAGGCATCGCTACCCCCTGCGAGACGCTCTCCCCGCTACGGGAGTCACCACCGGGCCCTAGGCCGCTTCGGAGCCTCGAATGGCCCGACGGCCTGCCAGCCAAGCAGCTCACGAAACCAGAGCAGAAACAACTGGCAGAGGCCAACATCCTCATCGAGTTCTCCGCCGAAGCAGCACAAATCCAAGTCAAGCATCAACGTCCGTTTTGGCTGGAGAACCCAGACCATAAGGAAAAGCTTGACCTTTGGAAGGTGCCCTGCATCCGAAAGGTCATCAACACAGCCCTCATCTCGAAGACCAGGTTCGACCAATGCCGTGTTGGAGCCGAGGTGGTTAAACCCACGATCCTGGCTCACTACGGGATGTCCTTCGACACGTTGAACGGCCTTAGGTGCAACCACAAGCCTAGGACGTGGACAAAGAAGGACGGCTCGCAATACACATCGGCTCACGAGAGCTTGGTACATAGATGGAGGAAGGGCAAGGATGAGAAGTGGGAAAGAGCTTCGAAAGCCTTGGCAGAATACACGCCGGCTTCAACAAAGTCATTGCGGAGGCGATGTTGAACGCAGATGGTGAGCGCATTGCCATGCTCAGGGGGGGCGATTCATCCTCCTGAGGCCGGCAGCGCCTCGGGCTAGTGGATGAGGTCCAGAAACAAAGGGATCTCGAAAACCAGCTGGCTATAGGAGGAATGCGGAATCCGCATGAAGCAGCGAAGAAAATTCCCAAATCTTCATTTGTTGGAAAAGCAGTATTCGACTTGCTCATGTCAGCGGCCGATCATTCCTCAGTAGCCAAGCTTATATAGATAACCTTTTACTTTCCGAGAAAGCGGACCCCATTGATTCAGGGCTCATTCAAAAATTGAGAGACCTGACACTAAACGTACTAGCTCGAGGTGAAGGATGCCCATCCATCAAAACTGCTAAAGCTAACACACCCTTATCAGCAGATATCATACATGCATGGGGATTGCCTTCCGGAGATCCAGATGCCACAACGTTGGCGCACTGGCTCAGGGTCGGAGCGCCCTTAGGTTTCGCACAGGCCATTCCTACAAATGGCATCTTCCCGCCGGTAGAAGCCCAGCTGTGGAGAGAAGAAAACACTGAACTTCTTTCACGTTCGTTTGACGGATGGTGTAATCATCCATCTGCTGATGAGTGGAAGGAAGACCTTGTTAAATTGGTCGAGGATGCACACAGCAAGGGCTTCTGCAGCATGTACAGTACAGTACAAGAGGCCGAAGCTTCGGTAGGGAGACCATTGGTGTTAAACAAATTGGGTCTCATAGTGAAGACCCGTGGTGACACCAGGAAGGCCCGGATAATATGGGATTTGAAAGAGTCACAGGTGAATCGATTTTGTTCACAGGGTGAAAGGATCATCTTACCAAAATTAGATGATGCCATCCAAGACGCACTTAGCATCTTCAGGAGCGGTGGGACCCCGAAATTTCTGGCCATTGACATACGTGATGCGTTTCACAATATTCCTTCAGGGAGTGATAAAGCATTCACTGCTTCTGCCTT
The DNA here is from genome assembly GCA_009767595.1 of Symbiodinium kawagutii. NCBI lineage: Eukaryota > Dinophyceae > Suessiales > Symbiodiniaceae > Symbiodinium > Symbiodinium kawagutii. The sequence goes on along the minus strand of VSDK01006747.1, from coordinate 562,847 downwards.
TAACTCGGGTACCACTAGCAACATCCTGGTGTACGATGTATTAGTGTTTGGAGCAGTTTCGAGCCCCACACTGTGGGGCCGCTACGCTGCATTCCTTGGAAGAACATTATCAGCAATAAACCCGAAAATACGTATGCAGGTATACGTTGATGATCCATTGCTGACATTCGACGCCTCTGACCCCGAACACAAGAAACTGCTAGGAGTCTCATTCTTATGGACCAGCATCACGGGTTTTCCAATTAAGCCTGAGAAATCTGATTGTGGTTCAGAAGTTAGCTGGATTGGAGCCCCGTTACGCATTGACGAAGAGAGCAAAGCAGTTGTTGTTTCAATCCCCAGTGATAAGGTTGACGAACTTTATGAAAGAATTTCATTGGTCCGAACAAAGCCAGTTATCGGTCGAAAACAACTCCAGTCCCTCGCCGGAGCTTTGTCTTTTGTGGCCGGATTGGTTCCCTTGATGCGACCATTCTTGAGTAGTTTGTGGTCGACGCTTGCTGCGACGAATGAAGGCAGACCTGCCCGAAATGTCGTGCACGTCAGACGCATCGAACCCGCACTCGAATGGATTCGTAGCTTGTTGAAAGGAAAAGGTCTGCCTCTGGTTCGGACCGTTCGTGCTTTCTACAAGTCATCAGGGGCCATCATCATCACCGATGCATCAACATGGGGCATGGGGGGCATACTCATGGTCCACGGTGACATCAAAGAGTACTTCTCCACGCCTATTCCTGGTGAATTCATTCGCAGAACTGGTGCAACCCCGGGGCTGTCAAAACATATGACCATTTGGGAATCACTGTGTTTGCTGCTAGCTTCACGTACCTGGCTCACCAAGTATCCTTTGGGCACCCTGGTTCGAGTGAAAGCTGACAATTTGGGAGCTTTGTACTTGTTGGCCAAAGGGAAGGGCAGCACACCTACACTCTCCATGATTGCAAGGGAGATTGCGCTGGATCAAGCATCAGGGGATTACGAACTGACCATCCTCCAGCACATCAACACCAAGTTGAACAAAACAGCCGATCCTCTGTCCAGACTTCATGACCCGTCACCACCACCGTTTCCACCGTACTTGACAAGTGCTACCAGGGTCCCCATAATGGTTGGACCCGACTTCTGGAGAATCCCTAAAATCGGGAAGAACTCCTTAGGAACCGAGTAGCGTGTCTAAAACGATGTGGTTTTGGGGTTGGGGAGTAGAGGTCTGAGAGGTTGTTCACTGAAGCTGTGCAGCCGTTTGTACACCTGTTCCGTAGCCAGGCTCAATCATGAAGAGAAGCTTGGGACCCACCAGATGGATTCCCACAAATTCTTCTAGCAAACCAAAACCCGTCAAGCTACAGCCGCTTGCGGAAGGCCCAGTCGTTGCTGAGCCTCGCTCTGAACCCTCGTCAAAGCATGAGGCTACCAGCAGCGAGATTAAGCCTTATCAGCGCGGTGCCATGGCCACAGCCCTCGGGGAGATCCGGGCTGACCCAACAGCGTGCGCATCGCACATTACGAAACGACTGAGGTCGGAAACATCGCTGGGCCCTCACCAATCCAAACTGAAGACTTGGACGAAGTTGGCCAATGCTGCCGGGTTTGAGGACCCTTTTCGGTTGACACCAAACCTCATCTTCACCGTCCTGGGCGCTCTGGACAAAGCTGGTTACCGATCATCGGAAACATATTTAGATGCTGCAAAACAAGAGCACATAACATTAGGCCGTCACTGGGATGACCAACTTGCTCTAGCAGCACGACAAGGCCGCAGAGCATGCCAACGAGGACGAGGACCTCCGAAACAAGCACAACCATTACCGTTGCTTCGTGTTGCAGGTTTGGATTTGTGCGAACATGCATTGGCACACGATGGACCTCTTCACCCAATTCGAAGCACCCTGCTTGCGTCTTGGTGGCTCCTTCGTGAAATTGAAGCCAGCAATGCAAAACCGGAACACATCCAAGTTATATCAGAACACAAATTGATTCATTGGAGGCTACCATCCAGCAAAACGGACTGGCAAGCCCTTGGAGCGACCCGTACCCATGCGTGTTCATGCGTCGATGGCAGAACTCGTGAGTGCCCTTACCACCTGATGGTAGACCACTTGGATTGGGTCAACTCCATATCTGCTATGTTTCTTTTCCCTTCTCAGGGAGGACATCAGACATCAAAGTCAGGTTGGGCTGATACCTTCGAACGTATCGCTCAGAAATTGGACCTTCCATTGACATTCCCGTCAGGAGTCCGCAAGTACACTGGCCATAGTGCTCGGGCCACTGGCGCGGTGTATCTAGCTCATACACAAGTTGAGCTCTGGCGAATCCAGATGTTTGGACGATGGGGCTCCGAGGTCTTTCGGATTTATATTCGAGATGCGCCGTTGTCCCAGCTGACTCACCTGGCACAAGAAGCCTCCATCCAAACATCCTTGGAAGCCGCGCGAGCAGAACTCTCAGCTCTGCTTTCGCAAACTCGTGCTCTCAAAGCAGAGCACGCTACTTCAGGCATTGCCACGCAGCCTTTGGAGTGTTTAGCTGATTGTTCAGCTGCACAAGCACTGGTGCCAGAAGGGCAAGCCACACCAGAACCCTCATACGTCCTTAACAGGTCACGAGGGGGCAAAGTCCACATCATCAGTGAGCGCAAGCCGGACACGCCTCACTGGATATGGCGCACCCGGTGTTTCTGGTATTTTGCCCGTAACAACGCGGATTATTCCATATGCACGGCAGTGGAGCCGCATTTGCACCAATGCCAGAAATGTTTCAAAGACTCAGAGCATACTGACAGCGATGATGAGGCCTCCATTTCATCATCTTCGAGCTAGCCAGCTTGCGCTTCGCAAGTGGGTAGGTTGGCAAGTTGGCTCAAGTGGGATTTCTAACCAGTCAGAGTTTGGTTGCTGAAAGCATCCTTAGCTGTCTGGTGAACCAAACTTGGCCAACCGCTTACAAAAGCGCCCGCTGCTCGCAGTTCAGTGCTGCTCTCACTTGCCTGCTTGTTGTATAGAACAACGTGTTGTGGTTGTAACAAGCTTAGGAGTGAGAGGGGAGTCGTGGGAGGGTTCTCCTTCACCTTAGCCTTGTTTGCCATTTTGGCTCAAGGCTGGTGAGAGATCTTTCTCCCGCCCACCCACACCTGTTGGGATTGGGATTTCTAACCAGTCAGAGTTTGGTTGCTGAAAGCATCCTTAGCTGTCTGGTGAACCAAACTTGGCCAACCGCTTACAAAAGCGCCCGCTGCTCGCAGTTCAGTGCTGCTCTCACTTGCCTGCTTGTTTAGTGGCACTAAATGCTTAATCAATGCTTGATACTGATTGACCCATAGGCTACTCATATTTCATTGCCGATTGGTCATGGTTAGTCATCTGGTTGCTACTTGGGGACAATTGACATCATGCGATTGTTGCCGCCCGGACTCATGGTTACAGTGGTGGCTTCTCATCCCGACCTCTGATACGACAGGTGACGCAAGGGTGACAGCCTCACACACCCCAAGTGGTCCTACCTTTTTCACCTCCATTCTTGATGGCCAATCTCCACAGTTCTTGGTGAAGGATCTTCGGTTCTGAGATGCTCTCTCTTTCTTTGTACATGAATATATCATTCATACACATGTCATCTTCATTACGTGCGGTTTGCTATGTGTATAGTATATACTTACGCAAGAGTAAATTCATCAATGTTCACATACACGTACATATTTTTATGTATATATCCATATATATATTTATATATATTTATATACATATATATTTACATATATTCAGAGAGATGTATATATATATATATGTATATACACATACATGTAGATATTTATATATATATATGTATATATGGATATATGTATATATATATGTATATACACATACATGTAGATATTTATATATATACATATATGTATATATGGATATATGTATATATATATATAGATAGATACATGTATGTGTTGAATACCAACGTCCCTAGTATTTCCTTGGATAGTTGGTGTGCCAGGACGAGGTAGCGGCAGCTCCAGCAGCGGCTCCGAAGGATCCCCCGGTGACGACTGAGGCGAACGCGACCACCCTGGGGACCCTGCCAGGAACTTCCATCCATAAGACCCCTGGGGGAACCCTAGGGGAACTTCCTTCCATAAGATTCATTAAGATTCATAGATGAAGAGATACGAGTGGTTTGTTGGTGAGGCACATTACAAGGAAGGCATCTGGAAAGTTGGCAGTTGAGAGGACGGAAAGCTAATTCCCAGCAATCCCCCGCACAATTAGCAACCCACAAGACCCGGATTGTGAGACAATGGCCAAAGAGGTGGAAACCCAACAGCCACTGGTCACAAAAAAGGTCAAGCAGAGCTTACTGGCAAAAGGCCATTTTCAGAAACAAAACCTTGGGCTGTTTTGACACCCATCAAGGGGCGCAGAAAATCATCGCAAGAAAGTCAGTCCTTGGATCAAGCCACAAAGGATAGTAGCTCCATGAGCCCCTTCTATGTATCGAGCTTGACATTTTCCAAAGTACTTTGTGGATAAAAGCGGCTCTATGAGCAGCTATATCATTATCTGATGTTCAATCGTCTCTTGAATGTTGGTCGTTTTCCACAAGCATTTTAGGCGGCTCAATGTGCCGCTGTTTCGTTTTACGTTTCTATGTTGAATCAGAATTTATTTGAAAATGATAGTGGGCGGCGAGCGACAACCGCTTCTATCCCTCTTTTTGTGTTGTTTTTTTCAGTTTGGTTCAAAGATAATGCGAAACACATTCATATCATTGTCAACAAATTAGCATCACACTAGATGAATATTATATTATAAATTTGTTATTTTTCCCGTCTGTTTCCTGGTTCCAATGCAAGTCTTGTTCATCCCCCATTCCATCGTTGTGCCCCCGAATATCCCAGATGAACTCATGCAGCACTCTGTGAAACGTCGTGGACAGCAGCCAGCTGTTATCTCCCCAAGTGCATAGAACCGCCACCAAGTGCTGAGGATTGAGCGCATGTTGACCAGAAGCACTTGGGATATTTTTTGTTCGAAGGTATCGGTGCAACTAGATGCAAAACCTTCAGGCACATGCAATGATGCTTCAGTATACACGTAACTATAACATGCTTAGGTAGAACTCGGTAGAACCATTTAATCTTTGGCAAAAGCATACCTAGCCAATGTCCAGGCCGAACTACTGATGCCTAGGTGGGGGACTAGCTAGCTAATGATGCCTAGGTGGGCTCACATCAGCTTGATCATCCTCCAGGATCTCACTAAAAGTGCCATCCAAGAGTGTCACTCCAAGAGTGTCTTACTAAGAGTGTCCTACTAAGACTGTGGCTCCAAGAGCGTCTTACCAAGCGTGTCTCGCCAGGAGTGTTACCCCATTAGTGTCAGTCCAAGAATGTTACAGCAAGTGTCTCTTACCAAGGTGCCTCACTAAGTGTCGCAGAAGGAGTGTTGTTTTTCTGCGTAGCCAGTTTCGTTTGTAAGCGTGTGCAGGGTCAATGGCGTGATGACTTTGTTGTTTGAAGCTGGTATCGTCCTTGAATTTGGCGCAGTCGATGGCATTGATGTTTGATATCGACTATTTTCACAAGGTTATTATGATAGGCATCGCATCTTCATCCATCATCACCGGTCATATGTCATTGACGGACCATTGGATCATTTCTTTTAAGCTTAGCTAGGGAACATAAAGAATATCTTAACCATTGCCAACGATTTTTTTTACCAACTATCAACTCTTGCCAAACATTATTGATAGACCATTCTTGAGCATTGCCAGAGATGGTTGACCATTGACAAACAATCACATGATGATGGACCTCCCAATAGACTGCATGGACTTTGGACTCTGGCTCCGCTCTGGCTCCGTCCAGCTTTGCCCAGTGGCATAGCCAAATCATATCGATCATGAACTTGTCCAGGTCCATAGTGCGCCAGTAAGTTATGGGAGGTTTTCCTCTGAAGGATCAACAACCAGCCATGATGTGGAGTAAATAACCAGCCACAAGAAATTGCCAGTTTCTTTGCAGTGCTTTGGGTGCACCGCTGTTTATGAACTTCTGTTTTTGAACATCATAGTTTCAAGACACATGCCTTCTTCAAATCGTGTACTTCAGCAAAAAGGTTCATCAATCACCTTGAGACGTTACAAGCAGCCTTCATTGGTAGCCACAGCCAGGTGCCAAGTGTGCCAAGTGGCGAACTGAAAGACCAGTTCCAGGCCGCTTTGTCCAAGCTGGACGATCTGGCGTGCGTGAAGCGCCAGCGTGTGATGCCCGCTGAGCTGTGAGAAAAGTGGGCTGCAGAGTGAGGGCAGCGAGGGGAGCGAAACCTGCACCGTGACCGAATCTGTTAGCAACCAATGGTACTCTCCTGGTGCCACTTTTGAAGGAAGGTGGTTATTTGGGTTTGCGATTGACGTGGTTTCTCATGCTGACTGCCAGTGCGAAAGTCAACGATAGAATCACCATTGAGCACAGGTAACAATCCATTTATGATGAATGACGATCATATTTCCAGTTGTTGAGGATTAATCTGGAGGAATCCAAAGTTTGCTACATCTCCCCTTTGTGCTTGGTGCTCCTTGCGTAGCAATGGAACCTCAACCAGATTTTGCTTTACTTATCGAGCCTGTAAAAAGCATCATATCTAAGTCAAATAAATTCGTAAATGCACACGTAAATTTGAGATATTCGCCTTCACGAGTCTTCCCACCTGACTCATGTGGCTGCGCCCCAGTCTATTAAAACCCTCCCAGAAATGACCGGTTAGATATTTGTCCCTTTGGTGGGATGTTCGCGAGCCAGGAGAGCCAGGAGTGTGAGAAGCCACAGGGAGACGAGTCCCTCGGTTGAGATTGGCTCAGCAGTAGATGCTCCTTGCCAGATGGTCAACAGATAGGTTGATGTAGACTGTACATGGCTGAAGCTGGTTTCCGATGCTGCTGTTGTTGATGGTTCTAATGGTTCCATGCTGCGTCTGATGGTTGCAATGACGGTTGGTGATGGTGGTTGACAATGGCTATTATATCCGAGTCAAAAGCCCAAGGTATTGAAGGATAGCGGGGGTGAAACTGCCATGATCGCAAGTTCCCAGCCATCCAGTTGCCAACCAACGGGGATTACCAAACAAAAATCAGATGCTTCTTGGCTTGGCTTGATGGAAATCATAGCTGATTGGCTTCTGCACATTTGGGATGGGGTTGAACCAAAGCGAGACCTGGAATGAGAGCTCCACAATCAGAAGCACCTGCAGTGTTTATCTAAAGACGCTACCAGCAGGGTCTTGGCACACCTCGAGTAATTTTTCAAGAAGGTGAGGCGTGAATAGTGAGTTGCAACACAAATTAGTGTGTTGGAATTGTGATTCTCATTCAGTCAGAATCAATGGGGTGATGATCCTCATGCCCACTCTTTGAAGTTTGGATTCTATAAGTGTTGAACAAAATCCGACCAAGCATTGGATCTACGGTCCAAGCAAAAGGTTGTACCTTTCCTAACAGCCATCATTGCTTGGGTACTACTCAAAGCTACAGGAGTAAAAGGGCTCCCATTGTAAAACCACAGCTACTTTTTCTGGGTTTGATTTTGCCAGAGATTGTGTGAATGGATGTGGGGCTTTGATCACTTGGAGTGGTGCCATGTTTGGGAGATGCTTTGTTTTGTTTGACGGATGCCTTCATCAAGGTTTAACAAGATTGAAAGCCTTGCAAGTAAACCTTTGTTGCGTTGCCTGCCTAAGTGCTGTTGAGTTCTATTGAGGGCAGTAGCAATTGACCCGAGGATGGATGAATTATTTTCCGAATTTTGTAATGAAATCTCCGAATTACAAAATAGCTAATTTCCGAAATAGAGAATGTATAAAGACATTATGAAACTATCGCGAAAGCTAGCGTCGCTAGCTGAAGTTGCTCTTGCTTTAGAAAGTAATTGGCAGAAATAGGACTTCCAAACATTACAAACAATTAAAGAATTTAACTATTCTTTGCTAGGCTCAATCCCCCCCAGGGTCGTTGTATGTTGCGGTTTTCTTCAACAAAAATAAATATATTTTATTATTATATATTTAGTAAAATTAATTATTATATTAATTTTGGTTTTCTATTTTTAACCATAAATATATTTTAATTTAAATTTAAATATTTTTAATTTATTTATTTTAAATAAAATTAATTTATTAAAATTTAAATAATATATTATAAAAATAAAATTAATTTAAAATTAATTATATTTAATTTTTTAATTAAACTATATTATTTGTATTATATAAATATTTATATTTTATTTATATTATTAAAATAAATAATATATTATATTAAAAATTATATATTATATATTTATTATTTTA
>VSDK01006747.1:516410-551909 GCA_009767595.1 Symbiodinium kawagutii | reverse complement strand
TTATCTCTATAATATTTTTATATTTATTAAAATATTTTAATATAAATATAAATTATTAAAATTTATTTAATAAAAATAAAATATATTTTTTAATTTTTTATTAATATAATTATATTTTTTTAAATAAAATATTATAATATAATTAATTAAATTTAAAAATATTTTTATAAATAATTTAAATAATTATTTTATTTTAAATTAATAAAATTTTAAATTTTATAATAATTAATAATTTATTATAATAAAAAAATATATTAAAATAAGAATAATTTATAATTTATTACCATAAAGAAAAATTAATTCTAAGAATTTAAAGGGAAAGGATTATTTATTACCCAAAAGGAGAATTTTTTGAAATAATAAAATATATTTAATATAATATTATAATTATCCAATAATAATATATATTCTTATATTTTGCTTATTCGAGCAAGTATATTTTGACATCTCATCGGCGTTCTCCTCAGTCTCGCTCAAACTTTGGCATTGACGAACTGCTGGTGAAGGTGATCAGTTACAAATGAACCGTATGATGCGTCCTCAATTGTTTCATGTGGCACAGCTGGACAAGTGCAAGCACTTGTCAGTACCAATTGTTGGGACTGTGCCGAAGTTTTGGGTTTCGCAGCTCTCCCAATGACACCGCTTCATGGTGACACTGGTGATGCTGATCACGACTCGTGATGACAAAATCATTGGCATGATGACAAAATCCTTGGCATGATGATGATGATGATGATGATGATGATGGTGGTGGTGGTGGTGGTGGTGGTGATGATGTCATCAAAATGGTGACACAGGATTTTCTTCAGAGTAATCAATGTCTTGCACATGTATGAAGGGTCGATCCAAAACTGTTGATACACAAGTCCAACGAAATCCTTCATGATCTTGAACCTTTTATAGAAATTACCGTAGGTTCGAGACCAACAAAATAGAGACACAATGTATCTTGAGTCATTCACGCTCTTCTTGATTCAACGACGTTTATGAAGCTCTTGTGAACTGCGCAGTTCCATGGGAGTTCAACAATGTGTCATGAAGATTATCCCCGCAACTACTCGTAGGGTACAAGCAACGGATCATACTATGTTACATAAGATGTGCAATATCACTGAAATCATAGTATATGTCATACTGTAATTGTTGTGCCATATACATGTTGTACATTGAACTATAATATGCAATGCACAAAGACCGTATGACGTCATTTTGTATTGCATTTTACTTTGCGATGCATTGTGCTAGATATTCTGTTCATTATATATTTGATGACAGCATGAAAACAATCATGCTATATTTACTCAAGATTGTGGTCAGTTGAAACATGTAAATGTCTATCGAATAGATATTCAAACACATATTGTATCATATGATACAATATCATACAAGTATCATGCTGCATCATTTTGCATTATGCGTGTATACTGTAGAGTGGCACTACAGCCAAGAAACATGTTTCCCAGAATCAACTTATTCTTGGGTTAAGCTTGCATTCTTGAACTGTCTCAAATGTGTCAGGTTGGAAGATAAGTACTGGGCGTTCTGCTGAATGGTTGCAACCAGTGCCTGAAACGGGGTAATCATCCAATGTAGTATGAGTAATCATCCTGATGTTTTGTACTACGGCTCACAATCATGGTTAATCAATGTCAACAAATACCAGTGATAAACATTAATCATTAATTATATTATATTCATTCAATGATACGTAAAAAATGCTTAATAGTGATGGATCTCTGGCGGTGCATTCATTTCTCCACCTCTGGCGTTGTACTGTTCTGAAAACGCGCCGCAAGAGCTACTTTTCGCGTCCCGGTACCCAGCAATTGAAGGAGGTAGAGGAAGAGCTGAACGATGTCCATGTAGAGATCTGGGATCGTTGCGTTTCCCACGGAGATTCGGCAGAAGTGCATGGAAGGATGGGAAACTATGGAGCCACATGACCGAAACACCAACAGAAATATAGCGGTATGTCAATACATGGGTTTATCCACTAAAAATCACGAAAACAAACAAATGGATACGTGAGAATCAATCTCAAACCCTCCGGGTATGGCCATACCATTCTATGGACTTTTTCTAGGGAAACCACAAATTTGGGGGGAGACACTCACTCTGGGTACACCCTTCATGGAAAAAGAGCATGAACAGATTTCAATAATGCAAGCAAATGCATGAACATGGTTGGTGAAATTCATAGAAGGATTATGAAGGATTGCAAGACCCACAAGAATGACAATTGGACTTATTCTTTCTCAAGATATGCAGAAACAATAAAATGAACGTATTGAAGCACAAGCAAATTTGCATAGATTTGCACCAACACATCAAGTGTTGGTCAGTATTGGTGCCTCAATTCTGGATGATGTCCTTGTTGCTCTTGCTCTTGCTGAAGCTATCGCCGTGGATATTGCAGTGGTTGCTATTGTTGTTGCTCCGTGGCTTGTTGTTGTTGTTGTTGTTGTTGTTGTTGTTGTTGTTGTTGTTGTTGTTGTGGTTGCTCTCCTGTTGATGCTATTCTGGTTGTTTTCGTTGCAAACAACAACGGTATTACTGCTCTGCTCGATCAAATTTCCGTCACGATCAATAGTGAGTGTACTGTTTTTGGTAAAAAACACACGCCGACAATATATAACACAATTGAGTACACACTGGCAGCCAATCTGTTTTCTGAAGCGACCATAGAATAGGTCAGTCTTATACATTCATTCGTATTCTTGGTTCCAATCGTGTCCAGGAATTGCTCAGAACCCAACCATCCCCATTGGAACTTGACTTGGTGCGCGTCTCTTCGAACCGTCAGTGTCTATACCGATAAAATCCCAATGTAGTTGGCAGGACTTCCTCATTATTGTTGCTTGTTATCCCCTTGTACCGAGCACAATTACCATGCGTAACCATTGTCAACCACAATTGGCCATCACTAACTCTTTTTACCCATCATTAACACTCATTGTGGTTGACAATCAACAATTGTGTTAATCATTATTAAACCCATCATTAACACTCATGATTAAACATCATTAAATCACATTGATCATCAACACTTATCATGATCAACAGTTGTCGTCCGTTATCAACGACTATAAACCACTCTTATGCTTCTCCCGCTCAGCTCCCCCGCTGATGGCAGCCATGCAGTAGTCGTCCACACCAAAGCGGTACTTGGAGTGCTTGCCACCCACCTGGCGACGTCATCGATCCTCCATGACTGAGAAACGGTCCTTCCAAGGAACCCAGCAATCAAACAACCAAGCAAGATAAGCAAATAATAAGCAAACTAAGCAAATAACCAAGCAAAGAAGCAACATAAGCAAACAACCAAGCAAGAAATGGTAAGAACCTAATCAACCAATCAACCAAGCAAGCAAATAACGAGTACGCTTGGTTTGGGACTTTTCCAATGAGACCTATCGCAAACATTCCAAAAGATCAGATTTTTGGGACCATTGTGCCCATTTCTAGCCTCTCACCGACCTCATATACCCCTGAATTTGAATGGTCCTGAAACGGACTCTCATCCTGTGAGAACCTTCAGCCTAACCATCATGGTTCATAGATACTTTGTAGTGATTTATTCTGAGGCTCAAGCAGCTCAACCACCAATTGTGGCCGACCATCATGAATACTGGCGACTGCCAATGACCTCTTGCACTGAACCAGTGCGCTTGGTAGCACCACTGGAATTAGCCACTTGATCACCTTCCACACCAGTACCAGTTAGGTGATGGGCCCCGATATGGCTGTGTCAAATACCCTGGTACATGACCCAATTCGTGGGACCCACACAGTGAAGCAACCACCACAGCCCAGCCGTAATGCTTAACAGCGTCATTCATAGTTTGACCGGTCATGAACCGTTGTGGCCGTTGAGAATCATTCAATTTTACCAGTGATCGGCCATGGACTTTCATTGTCAAAGATGATATCTTACAAGATGATCGCTATGGATAATAATAGACAATTACATCAATGATGCTTTAGTGGTTCTTGGCCATGATTGCTGATGACCATCACATGTCTCTAAATCATTCAACATTAAGTATCCAACCAGCTCCTTCACAAACACATTCTTAAACTTAAACAGTTCATTCTGAACTGCTCAGCACCACAAACATCCACATTCTTCACCATTCTTGATGTGGCTGTGGGTCAAAACCCCGTACCCCTGGTTCCCCTATCATTAACCATTGTTTCCCTATAAAATGGTTGGTCATTATCCCCCATTATTGGTTGGTTAACTGCTTGACCCAGCTCGCCATGTTGCTTAGCCACTCGTCCTGCTCGTCCTACATCCTACATCGAGGCTCGTCGTACATCGCTGAGGACATGGGACGATGAGCTGCGTGTCCAGCACGATGAAGCAGGAGAAGACCAGGACCTCGACCGCTGGTCCCATGGGGCTCCAAGTTGTTGGGACAATTGGCCATGGGTCAATATTAATCAACCAACTAATGGGGGATTTCCAACAACCATTTTATAGGGAAAACAATGGTTAATAGTGGGGGAACCAGGGGGACTAAGGGTTTTGACCCACTGCCAATTGACTTCCCAGGGAACCCCATGGTGATAACCGGGACACCTACACCCCGCGGTTCTGCTGGTTTCAAGGATGAACAACCTGTTGGAAATACCGTTCTAATGTGATTCAAAATGCGGAAAGCATCGCAGAAATCCACCAGCGATACTTGGTAGTGCAACCCCGGTGATGACACGCACGCTGTCATATTTCGTAGCTCACCCGTTTCACACACTGATTGATATACTACATATCGTGGCATGTACTCCAGAGTTCATTCTCCAATGCATGTATGTACATGCATGTGCCATTCATGACGAATCAACCCCCTGGATCCCCCTGGATCTGTAACTTGCGATGATTCGTAGGCTATACGCAGGGGGTGAATGCTTGTGCTGGGTTGCAACGTGAGCAAGCTACGGGGCCCTCGGTTTCAAGAGTCGCTAAGGATCCAACTCCGCAGACTGAGTAGACCAAGTGCATCCTGAGCCACTGGCACCATCCCAGGGGATACCACCACCATCAGCACCGTTCAACCAACCAATCTTGGACAAACCAAAACGCTTGCAGCCTCGCCGCTAACTACTCCCTGAGGGTCCAAGACATGTCAAACAAAGGGGGTTGTCCCTCGACCTTTGTTTAGCGTTAAAACCCTTTGTTTCGTAGATGGCTTGGGAACCAAATTCGACTTCGCTGGCCTCTGCAGGCATTGAGTTGCCCGAGTAGCTCAACATAGCTCAACAACAACTTGTGACTTATGATGGGTCTAAGATCTGTAGGTCATAGGAATCGGCCATTGGATGGGTACTCGAGTGATAGGAACAATTTATGATCGGGGTATAAAAAGCCAGAGTAAAACCATTCGAAACAGAACCCTAGAAGCCAGTGATCTCATCCCTAGCTCTTTACTCATCCCAGCCCAAAACAGTTCTGCCATGCGTGGTCTTGCTGGACTAGCTGATGAAAGCTGCGTTGAAGAGACGTCCAGGGCTCAATGGTTTGGGCCTGGTGTGATCGAGTGTAAATTTCCAGCACAAGTACCCAACATATATATCGCACACGCGCACACTTGTGGCAACAAGGCTACTTCGAAACCGTGGCAGGGGAGGATGTCATCGATACATCTTTGACTGGTGCGACCCCACCCTGCTATCCCTGCTGCCACTGTTATTTTGGATGCGCTTTGGGCAACTGGTGCTCTGACTGTTCGCTGGTTGGCTCAGGGCAACAATGAAAAAAAAATAATGAGGGAAGTTAATTTCTTGTAACATCAACTTGATCATCCACGTTTTGCTCTTGAAGTGAGCATCTGTGTGTAGCACGCTTGCAGCCATGCCGGTGTCCCCATCGCGTGTGGAGCCAGTTCGTGTTGCTCTTCTCAAGGACAAATTATGTCATTGTTCTATCATGATTAAATTTAACAATCAACCATCTTGGTTGGGCAACTTGGTTGGGCAACTTGGTTGGGCAACTTGGTTGATTCGAAACATATGTAACAGTGTACTAGTCCCAATATTTTTTTTGGATAAGAATTTGTCATATTTAGCATGTGCATTTGTGGTTGGCATCCCGTTCCCACATTTCTGCCAGGAGTTTTTCAAGGATGTGTGCGAAAGCCCGCAGTTCATAGCTGGGCGCCGCAAGATCTTGAGAATGCGTGCAGGCTTAAGGGACGAAGACACGCACAAAGCACCATACTGAGATATCATTTGCATTGCTTTATCAAATCTTGCGCGCTTAATAGTGCAATCTCTATTCAGAACATGTTCTCTTTCCATCTTGAGGTTCCCAAGTTCAAGTTTGTGGTGTTGGAGGGAAAGGATCTTTCTGAGAAAGAAGTATCGCTGTCATGTTGTTGAAAGTACCAGTCGTCTTATTTTTTAGTCATTTTTACATGCATGCATGTAGTGTATTCAATAACTTTTATGTGTCGGCCAGGTTGAAAGTGACCTCAACTTCGAATTTGCCCTGGAGTATTGCAGCATGTTTTGTGCTGATTTTCCTCGTGTGAAAGAACTGGAGGCAACCATTGCAACTATGCATTTCTTTCCAATTTCTAAGAGGATAAAACCAAAAAACTAAGCAACACAATTGATTGGTATTGTTTCCAGGTGGCCCTTACTTGGGCAAGCACTCACTACCGACTCAACCCGTGGAAAGAGATTTCCAAGCATGAGGCAGCTCTTGAAGTTGTGTTCAACATGCCAAGCCATGCCAATCAATTAGTGTTGACACTGTCATGATGAGTTAGGAAGATTCTGATGGTTTTCTGGTTGGAATCAGTTGTGCCATGTGTGGAGGTGTGGGCTCATACAGAAGGCGGAGTGATCTATGCGATGGGATCCTACCTTTTGGATCGGTTTAATCGCAACCGTGGATGCAGGTGCATATGTGTGTCTACCAAATTGCCATTTATCCAAAACATATGCAGTACAGTGCAGAGTACATGCAATTGCCCAACCATTTTGTTTCGTTACTGGCTATTTATTTTTTTCATGATGAGAAACATGCAACAGGCCTGGGCATGAGCGTACTCAACAGCTGAAAGAGGCTATCAGGATGAAACTCGAGGAGCTATCAAACATGACAAAACATACTGAGATGTTTTGACTAATTACTATATTGATTTGTGTGCTGAACATTTTTGTTTTTTGTTTCAAGTTCATTATCTCTTCCAAGTGGTTTGTTCATGCAGGAGTGCGATATGTTGACGCCAGAGGGGAGAAAGGTACCTTTGAGGGGCCGTGGGATGACAAAGAAGGACGGTGTTACATTCACAGACTCACCATCAGCAAAGGGAAACAAACATCAAAACAGCTAAGACATATTCCAACCATTGACCTTTTTTTCGGGTGATTCTTTCTTGATCATAAACTGAATCATCCATACGCGGAGCGTTGCTGCAGGAAACCAAAGCTGTTCCAGTTGACAACCTGGAGACACAGGTAATGGAGGCAATGGAATCAGCAGCGCCAGACACGCAACTCTTTGAAGATTCCCAGGTACCTGACACCGCCCCACTTGATGATTCACAAGCTCCACCATCCCCAGTCCATCCGATGCAGCCTTTGACACCAGCACTGTCTAGAAGTGATACGACTCAAATGGACCAAGACCAAGACATTGCTGAGGATGATGAGGGGGAACGGGGGGAGGAAGAAGAAATGACAAGCGATGAGATGGCTGTAGATGTTTGTCCTTCCCACGACGATGAAATTTGCATTATCGACAGTGATGATGAATGCGCTATGTCCCCGAAAAAAGAAAAGGAACCAACCAAGGAGCTCAATGACAAAAACACGTCAGCACATGGACACCAGCAAAGCTCGACTGAAGGGGGTGAAGGTCATGTTGGAGCAAAGGCCAGTCCCACCGATGCCCCGTGTGACCTCCCTCAAGCCAGCAAAGATGAAGAAGTTCCTTTTGAAGAGGAGATGCATTCGGATGAGGAAGACAAGAAAGATACCACCAAGGGAGCCTTTAAGGAGGGGGAACTCGAGTGGGGATTGAAAGTTTTTACTTGCAGATCTATTCATTCGACCAATGTTGTACATTGACAATCTCAAATGGGCTTAGATGTTTTTTTTGAATCTAATTTTTTAAGACCACCTGTATCAAGCAAGGTTATATATTATACATTACCTAGGGCAGTCTTGTCAAAAGCATTGGCGATGAGAAAAACATGAACAGTAGCAAGTAAAACAATCACTACTTCATTGAACATGATTTTATCATCTAAATCGCTAGCATCCTTTGCAAGTCTAGGACCGGAAGCCTTTGAAGGAAGTCGCTCCTATGCCCAAAGATTTGCAACAAAAGATTGCGAAAGAAATGGAAGATTGTGCAGGGGTGGAGGAAGTTCAGGGTGAAATCCGGAAGGCGCAACCAACAGTGAATTCACTAATAACGTAAAAACAATTCTACTATAAATCATCGCAAAGTTTCAACCGAATGGATGTGATGTTTTTGAGATGTATCAATTATTAATCATGTCAAACAATTTTTCTTGAAGGCACAACTTGCACTTCGACGCCTTGCCAAAGAACGAGAATGCGAAAGTGAAGATCCAGATAGGCTTTACAAGGATGAGCTAGACCGAGAAGATGTGGAGGAAGGTGGCAAACGCAAAGGCAAAGGTCGTGGGAGGGGAAGAGGACCAGGGAGAGGACGAGGCAAGAAGGCAAAATCAGCTGAGACTAGCCAGGATACCCCACAGCCAGCAGCAGCATCAAGTGAGACACCTCTCGAGTCCAAGGACTCAAGCATTGAAAAACCCAACCAAGATTCCGTGACAGAAAAGAAGCCAAGCAAGAGAGCTACCCCTGCTCAGCCCACTGAAGGATTGAGCCCGGCCCAGAAGATCCGGCGAGCCAAAAGCACACATCGCTTGAGGATGAGATCTGCATCAATGAGTCCAAAAGCAAAAAAACAAAAGCAGGTGAAGGCTGATGAGGGGGAAACTGACAATCCTCAGGTCAAGAAGAAAACCAAAGTAGCGAAACGTAAACAATCTCTGGAGGGTGAGAAGGCTGATGGTGGAAATGGAGATGAGGAGAAAACGCAGAAGGAACCACAGGAAAGAAAGGAGGCAGAGGAGAAGAATGGCGAGGAGGATGCCAAGGAGGAGAGCAAACCTGAAGCTGAGGCGGGTCCCCAGGAGGATGCAAAGGAGCCAAGTCACCCCGAGGAGCCCAAGGAGGAGTCAAAGGAACCATCTCACCCCAAGGAACCTAAGGATAGCGCAGAGGATGCAGCAAAAAAGAGAGAAGATCTTGAAAAGGTGCTTTTGTTGCAACTTGCATATGTTTTATTTGTTGTTTGCACGTTTTGGTTCCATAGAGGTTCACAAAATGGTGAAGAGGTGTTACGTATCATGATGAATTATGTATGAGCTAAAAAATCTCGAACTACCTAGCAATACCAAGCGGATGTTAATATTAACATGTCTTGGACTCCCAGACTCCCAGGGCAATGACATGCATGGATGACCATGAGGCCAAGCGGTCGAACTACGGATGGTTGGCTGCGATTGTGAAGGATGATCCCTTGGTCCAACTTCCATCGCTGGGCCAGCAAAAGTTCTTCCCTCAGGTAGCCACATTATCTTATCTAGCTAATAGTTGTTAATACAGGATTCGTTTTGGAAACATATGATGCAAAGTTGGGTTTCATTACAACGGTTTTCGGCCATCGGAATCATGATCGTGCATCGTCCGTAAATATCATTCTCGACAGTATCATCATCCCAGCCATTCACCACTAAAAGGATGGCATATGCAATGATTTTTTTTCATACACCAGAGATTGTTCACGACCTTTTGCGACTTCTTCCCAAACATTCCCATCCAATTGGTACAGCACATCCCAGGTCCTTTATGCTGCCTGTGCCTGAGAACCTTGGGGAGCCTGCTGGAGTACCCCCATCGACCATTCAAGTTCTGCCAGGGTCTCAATGATATGTTTGATATGTATCAATGGTAGCAGCACCGTATGTCAACACCTTTTCAAGTATATTCACACCCAACCAGTTTTGCTATGATGTGAGGTTGCTCCAATCCCGGTCAGCATCAGCTTCATTTTACGTTCCAGCGGTAAAGCCAGAAACAATCAAGAACATCAAGGACAAGAAGAAACTGCATTTCCAGGCTCGTCATAGTTGAATCTCATTTATTCAATCACTCGAATTAGAACACGTATCATATTCATATTAGCTAGCTAGGTTTGCCACCTCTCTAGCCTGGCTCTTGCAGGCGAATAAAAACAGCGGAGTATCCTTGGGCTGGCAAAGAAATGGAGGTGTTTACTCAGCGCCGGACCCTCAGTGTGAACAGGTCGGTCAAGACTTTGTTCCCTAGCATCGTATTAGGTTGGTTGACCATTGCCCCAACCAAAATGTTGTCGAAAACTGAGAAACATTGAACTAGGTAGATTCCAAGATAGAATCGATAAGCCTGGTATGACGCTTCAGGACATGACGCTCCAAGCGATTGTTCTGGCTGAATCCATCCAGTGATCTGAAACTGAATCAACAGTTTAATCATCAAATTACTAGTAGTACTGATTTCTGTAAACGGTGTCAATGCAAACCAGATTTTTCTATGTGTTTCAAAAATGGTCATTGCCCCACATTTCATCTAAACTCCCACTTAGATATATCGATTATAGATCATATATTATATAATATACTCATCCCACATGTAAGCAGGAATACTCGATATTCACTATGGACACTGAAGCATCCTGGAGCGGTCCAATCAACCGTTCATCCTTGCTTACTGAGATGGAAACGTGCGAAGCTGTTGGCCGGGTGGACTCAGCCGGACATCGCTACGAGTGATGATGAGGCATAGGTGCTCAGGTTGCCATCACTTCTCCTAGGCAAAGGTGGAAAGCAGCTGGTCGAGCCTCTAGGTTCTACAAGATCAAAACAAGTGATGTAAATATATATATAATTATTTTTTTTAATTTCATAACCACCAATGTGATCAATATTGATATAATACATCTGTGCATGTGTTGATTGGCCATGAGTAGCTCAGCAAGTTCAACACTCTGAAAATTTCAGCTGCGTGTGCCACCTCGATGCCTCTAATCTTGGGGGGGGTCTCAAGATCAGCACTGATGGAGCTAGTGTGGCCCTCACGTGTCAAACCAAAGTTGCGTGGATGTATCAAACAAACCTTCATGCCCTATATATGTTTCTGGGTGATGTTGTAGTTCTACTACCAACATTATTTGGACACACGCGGGGCCATCCCTCCATACATGCCGCTGACTGATTGCAATTGCCTAGCAATTGATCGTCTTGAGACGTAGTTTTGACACATGTCAGAAAACAATAGCAGGGACTTCAATCAAGGTCGTTCCCACTTGCGCGGCAGTGAAAAAGTATGCAAACAAACACACTTGTTCGACGCCACTACTGTATCTCAAGTGGTTTCATCCCCCTCCAGTTCCTGTCCTTCACAAACCTTTTCAGCGGCTCAAGGGATAGCGCCAGCCTCAGAGCACGTCACAGACCAGCTGTGATCACAATGGGGGGCAAGCAACGCAGTTGGACAAAGAGTCCCCTTGCCTTGAGTAAGAAATGTTCCAACTATCTCTTAGCCGTTGGGCTTCCAGTGGTGATGTTGCTCGGATGGAAATTAAATGATAATCATAATCTTAAGAAGCATATGCATGCATGCAGTCATTTCTTTTCAAGCGGGTCATGAATTCAGATTGCCCAAAAATCAAGCAAATCAAGCAAATGTCTTAATCCCCTAATTGATTCAACCGTGTTTGCATGCTTCACTCAGGTTGCATCTGATTGACTATGTGGTGCAGACTACGCCACCAGCCGAACGCCTGGCGCGTGTCCTATCCCCAGGCAATCAGAACTAATATTATGATCAAGGAAACCTGTTAATGTTGTAGCATCACATTTTGTTATTATATGGGAAAACCACTATATCAGCCGTTATATGCATTCATGCGCACGGAAAAATCTTATGCACATGATGGACAGTGTGTGCCTGAATCGATGTAGTTGCTGAATCGATCTAGTGCCTGAATCAAACATTGACAAATGCATGAGGACCTCACCTTGGTGGATGGCTTCGCTGGAGAGGCCGCTCTTTCGAGTGTGTACCGCCGGAAGCCCAGCCGCAAAGTTTGTAATGACGTGGGGGTTCGATCAATATACTATCTTGCTAGAAGGGGTATGTTGATTGATGGTGACGATGATGATGATGATGATGATGATGATGATGATGATCATGATGACGATGATGATGATGACGATGATGAGGATGAGGATGAGGATGATTGAAAAGAGCGTAGCAATGATGCAAGACAGGTATCAATATTAATTGATAGATCAAACATGCAAGAAAAAACCATTATATAGACTCAATCCTGACAGTGCGCTGCGCACTTCGAGGCCAGAATGGATACCCTGCGTCAGGGCCCAAGAGCATTCAACGGTCGAACCACCAACATTTTGAGCAAATCTGATTTCTAGCTAATCAAACTCGTTGATGAGTAGGTCACTGACAAGTAGATATATCATCACCCTTATATTCTTGTTTTTAGAAATATCTATTTTAAACCGCTTCTGACCTGTCTCCATGTTAGTAAGTGGTGTAACCATGGCTCACCCCGTGGTGTCTAGCTCGGGTCAGGGCCAGCTTCGACCTTCTCGATGGAGACAGCGGAGACATCCTGTGCATGTGCAAATCTCAGACACACCGCGCTCTCGATAGGATTGTTCTTAGCTTGCTAGGCTCTGTGTTATAACAAAGATCGATCTTCAACGTAGACCAGGAAATTGTTTCATTGTCAAATCAAAAAGTCTAAAAGAAAGAACATCAGATAACTCATGATCTATACAGTACAAAGTATGCTGATTTGTTTAGTCCTCCAATAGCTAGCTGAGATTGCTGTCGAAGCCGGCATTTGATCAAAATATCAAGTATATCAGGTTATGAGGTAATGACTTGTGAAACTTCATCATTAGATTCAATATCAAATCATTATTTGAAGTGTAGATTGGAATGAGATTTGGAAAGAATTTGGAACACTTAAAACATTATATTGATTTATATTATATATATGACATTGCCATGAATGGGCTTGTGATCTGAGGTCTGGCCTTTGTTTCATTATCCGCCAAATACTTCGTTTGGTGCCTCAAGGCCTCGCACTGGGAGGGCCGCCCTGCGGTTCCTGGGTCTGGGTGAATAGGTCGACAAGTCGCAGGAGTCGTCGCAGGATTTTCGGTGATTCTTCCAGAGAATACGTCAGAAAGTCAAACACGATGCTTGGCAAGTATAAGAATCATAACAATAAACAAATATGAACTGATTTCTTTCTTTACTACATTATATATTATGTCGGTTTGATGCTGACCACACACACTGTGCTCTTGATAAAATGTGTTGTCAACCTTGTTGGAATTAACATTAGTGTTGATTATATATGTTGGATTTGGCATCTTTATCAAACAATGTTGCCATTGAGGATCACTGCGCGATGGGTGATGCTTGGGCTTGTGGCGTCAGTCCGCTCTGTGCTATGGATCACAGAGCAACCGCGGTCATCACTAATGACGTGGTGCC
Organism: Symbiodinium kawagutii; assembly: GCA_009767595.1. NCBI lineage: Eukaryota > Dinophyceae > Suessiales > Symbiodiniaceae > Symbiodinium > Symbiodinium kawagutii. The sequence goes on along the minus strand of VSDK01006747.1, from coordinate 538,289 downwards.
CATATGTTCGCTACGCAGCTCTAATCCTCTACCCAAACTTCTGGGGAGAGGTTGGATTGTGAGGCTCTCAGAATTTCACATACACACCCGAATAGCATGTGATGATGTGATGATGAAATTCAACTAGTGAGCAATTTGCGTAATAGTTTCCGACCACTATTGTTCTAGGTGCTGCTATTTGGAATCATATTGGATTGCTAATATTTGATTCATATATGTCATGTTGATTAAATCTGATCTTGGTTGAATGAATTAGAATGATTGATAACCTGTGTGCGCTGAGAATGATGGGGGCCTACATGCACACCAGTGCTAAGCCATCGGTCCTCTTTGGAACAGCGCCGCTGGCCCAGTCGTACACTTTCCAACCTCAGTTCCGTGTGCGTTGAGCTGTACAAGAGATAAACTTGTGTTGAGAACAGGCATGCATGCATACCTAGGAAATGGCTTCCAAAGTTGTACAAAAAGATGACGAAGAAAGATAAAGCCCGTATAGCAAAGGCAAAGGCTGATAAGAAGACGAAGCCCATGGTGATCAAGACTATTAACAAGAAGACTGGTAAAGTGAATGTGTCGCTGGGTTGCATCTAGCAGCTATGGGATTATATATCAGTGTCAGATGCGTCAATATTTACATGTGTATGTATCATGTAGCTGGTTGCCAGTGCATTTTGCACAGTAGTATGTTTTGTTTCAGGTTTTTGTCCTTTACGTTGTTTTCCCCACAATGCCCCTGCAGCTTCTGTGACGATGCATCCTAGGCAAGGGGGGCCAGGGATGCGACAATCAGCAGCCTACACTCCCACCTTTGCTGAAGCTGTTCTTCGTCATCATGTTCAATTCATGAAAGTTTCTTGGTCAATCGGTTCTGATAGATGTGTGGGCACCCATTGCACGACTGTTTTTTAGCATGTTGCACCTTCGATAATGTAAAATGCAACATGATTGAGAACAAAATTACCTTTTCATGATTTATGGATCCTATTGCATATCATCAGGCTAGATGGTAGGACACCTGTGTGTTGAGGATGCAGCATCAAATCCATCTTCGGCCACTTTCTCTGCTCCGAGCCTGCCAACGACCATGAAGGCTGGCTGTGTCCCGCTGGATTGCTATTGCTGAACTGGAACGAACGACATATGGGTTACCTACAATTGGCAAATTAATTGGTTGAATCAAATTATTTTGCCATTGATCCATATTTGGATTGGTGTACGTTACTGGCTGCCAGCGTTCTATTTAGTACCCCACTTAAAACATGTTTCACAATGATATGCATGATATGGACAATGCATGCGTATCATACATTTTGTTGGATACATTTCCTGGCCCATATAGAATCTAGCGTGTTCATCTCTCCCTCAGCCTCAATTTGATCAACTCAATTGTATGGGATCTGGTTTTCCTACCTATCAGGCTCCCTATCGTTGGCGCCATGCGGATCTGACCCAGATCAAGGCTTTCCTGAAGGACCGGGTGGCTGATGGAACATATGTCCCAATCTTGCCTGACGGCCTAGATTAATGGCTGAATGGCCAATTGGATGAACGTGGTACAATAGCGATCTCACAAGCTTGACAATTCGACTTGCACAGGTCTTAGCTTTAATTCGTTGAACACACGCACAGCGGATGAAGACACACCATCTTGCATATAGACTGTTGAAACAACCTACATAAAACAATTTGATGTCAAATAACATCATGGGTGTATTGGTGCATAGTTTCGCTGAATATGCAATGGGTGTGTCAAATGCAACGACTGCGGGTAGAACAACAGAGATCGGCTGAAAACAATGCTCTACTGATTTGTACCATTCATCAATGGCAACCATACAGAATGGTGAATTGGGTACCGTGAAACTACCGTGAAACTACCGTGAAAAAACCGTGAAAGTCATAAAAAAAGCGTGAACCACCTAAAAAAAACGTGAACCACGGACAGCCTAAAAACCACCTTTTTTGGTGAGTTGGACTTTTTGAAAAAAAGTTAGTTTTCAAACCAATTTGTGCAATAACATGATTGTGTGCAATATTCATTGGTGCATAGCCTATCTTGGCTTCAGAGGTTTTGGATAGCAGTGAAAGCACCAGGCTTCACCAGGGGGGGGCATGGTGGCTTCGGAGACTGGTCCAGCCCAGCAAGCGCTGGCCAGAGCAGCTGAGAGATCCCAAAGGCTTGCCGAATTGAATTCGGCCCAGTGTACAATGGAAACATTGCTTAATTATCCTTTACCACCAGAAGTACTTCCCTGGGGAGAACCATTGTCGATGTCTCAATTGGACAAGCTAGTTGATTGGACAGCTGCTACCTTGTGTTGCATCTAGACCATTATGATTCAACAATGGCAAATTCCTAACATGCGGGCAACTACACCAAGATAATAGGCGTTGCCCTCTTATGCCTGGCCATTGTCAAGGTTGAAAGACGCTCTAGTACTTGGACATGATGGTAAGGGTTTGAAGCCTCGAAGGGCCTCGCAAGCTTCTACCGATGGTTCAACTAGGACAAGCTCGAATGGTGAAGGTCCCGTCGCCAGCGCAAGCCCTGCTGGATCTGAGAAGTCAGGACCTTCCCATTAATTATTGTTTCACAGGGGTACATGCATTGAACATGTTCTCCAATTGCCTCCAAGTTTCATTTATTATAAACATATATGTGCACATTATATGTGATGATCATATGTATCATATGTATCATATATGTTTTTGAATACCAGCTCTTGAATCGTACCATAGTGAATCTGGTACCTGAATGGTTCATGCCCGATACCTGAATGATCCATCATTGTTCTGGTAGGAGTGAGCCAAGCGACCACCATCCCAGCCACAGAAGAGCAACTTGCAGAAGCCCGGGCTCTATCCAGCCTCCATCGTTCCAATGCGAGCGCCAACCTGGTCAGCACACCGCCAGACAAAATCATCAGGTCAGGATCAAGTGTACTTAGGGGACCAATGGCAGATGAACCCATTCTAAGCAAACCCCAGAACGCCAACAGTGGCGACATTGGCCAGGAACCACCAGCACGCTCAAGAAAGCCAGCTAAGAAACGCATCACCAAAAAGAAAAACACCAAAGCTGGCAAGAAAGGTACAAAGAAACGTCGGGGCACAAAACCAGCCGCGCCAGCCAACGAAAGCACACCCACAGCTGTGCATCAACCTGAGCAAGCAACCGCACCAACATCTGCAGTTAGCAAGCCCCCTCGTGAGCAGGCAGCCACAACGACAGCAAGACCGAAACATGCTGCAGTAAAGTCAATTGCCAAACCACCTCAGGCCTCCGCCGTTGATGCCCCAAAGCCTGTGAAACAGGAAGAAGTACATGCAGTCAAACAGCCTTGTGTTGCGACCCCACCAAGCGTTAGAGAGGGCCGCGCTGTGGCAGCAGCCACGGCTGCAAACATGCTCCGTGCAACCACACAGGAACAGCTTCGAACACCATCTGCATCACCAACGTCAGCAGCACCATCAACAACTGATGGCACTTCATCAATGGTGCCCCGCCCCACTCCGCCACCAAGTGAACAAGAAGAGATTGACACCCGGGACATAGAGGATCTCCTCGATGAATCTCTCAATTATTCACCTTCCCCTGATGATGGCAAGGGATCCCCAGATGACATTACAGATGGCAAAGAGGCCACCGCTACAGAGCCACCTACCGAGCCAGCCAAGAATGAGAAAAAGGAGAAAAAGGAGAAAAAGGAGAAAACACCAGCGCAAAAAGCAGCAGCAGCCCGCTATATGAGGTTCAGCCGTTCGATCAAGAGTTCCTTTGACGCAAGGTTGTTATGTGTTGTGTGTTTGACTATGCATCTATTGGCTTTTCATTCACCTAGCTTCTGTGCATGCACACATGTGCCGGCCAAATCAGCAAATACATGCATGGTTTCTAGTACATAGTACTGTCATTTTTGTTTGAAACTTATTTGTGAACCATCAGGGGTACATAATGAACATGATTTGTGTTGTGTGTGTGTGTGTGTATGTGTGTATTATAAAAACACCATAATAAGAAACATCTTGTTTGTTTCTTGCATCGAAATAAACATACCTACCGATCGATCTACATAAATCACATCATATCATATTATGTGTGCCTCATGCCAAGGTTCGAAGGCACCACCTGAAATCCGGAAAGCAGGACGAGCTGCAAAGTATAGCAGCTTATCAGCAACGATGAATTTGATAATCCGTGCATCTATATTTTAAAACGAGTTATATAAACATGTTTCAGGCATGTTTACCCAAACTGGCACGTATCATATATAATCCAAACACGAATTACTTTGCTACAGCCATCATATATCATATATGATCATTTTACCTTGCTTGTGCATACTTGTACAGCAACCAATCAGGCTGGAGGTAGACAATGTGGTGTTAATGCTTGAATCATCAAGTGCGTTGCAACTATGCATATGTTTGCATGCATGCATGCAAATGCGTTATCTAAATTTTGAGGTCAGGAGAAGCTTGCCATCCTTCAAGACGCGTGGACCAGCTGCGCTGGGAATTGGAAAGAGTCATCACTTTACTTGAAGATGAAAAGTCGGAAGTCCCACAGCTCTTTCGGAACAAGGAAGTGGCTGAACCGTGGCCAGCTAATTCAGAAGTTTGGGTCTGAAGAGCTTGCCGACACCATCATTCAAACAAAAATGAGTGATGCGAAGTTGGCGGAAACACATGTGAAGTATTCCCAAGATGCTCCTGGCAATGAGGCTCATTCAGGGGATCGATGTTCGATATATAATTGACTCGACCGATATCAGGTGACAAAGTCACATCAGGAACAAAGTTGATGTCACCTAGAAAGTAGTGGACACGCTTGGAACACCCTACAACAGTAATTGTTAGGCATGGCTATGCTGCAACTTTTAAAGGATGCCTTATTTACATGCATGCATCAACACCGGTACCATCAAATGCGAGCAATTAGCAAACCTCCAACAACATGCATATGTTAATGTAAATGTTCTGTGTCGTGCTCTCGGTTTGAACTACGCCTTTCCTGGAGGCGCTAAAGCAATATTTGGTGTGGGATGCAGAGGGGGTGGAGGAACGGCGCGACACAATAGTCGAAGAGCTGTTTGAAGCGGTGGACAAAGGAGATGATTCTGATGATGTCTCCGACGAATCTGGTTCCAGGGGCCGGAGCAAGAATAAGAAAGAAAAGAAGAAGTCAAAGAAAAGAAAAAAGAGTTCGTCAAGCCAGAGCAGTGGCAGTAAAGCCTCCTCACGATCCAAGTCCGAGCAGTCATCCACCGAAGCATAGCTTCATTAGTAACAGCAACATTCCATGCATACATAGGTGCCGAAAACGATTTTCCAGAGTGATGAGAATTTATTGTAGTCAAACTCCAACAATAAACAACACATAATATGTTCCTGAAAGAACATCACTCTATGGACCTCTCGCAAAATGCAACCTTCATTTTTCACAAGTAAGGACAAGAAAAACAAGAAAGAAAAAGACAAAAAGGACAAAAAGGACAAGAAGAAAGATAAGAAGGGTAAGAAGCCAAAGAAAGAAACAGATGCTCAGAAGCAGAAACGCTTGGAGAGAGAGGAAGCAAAGAAAGACAGAGAAAGAAAGGCAGCCGAGGAGAAGACCGTCCGAGACAAGCTTGCCAAAGCAAAGAAGGCCAGAACAGAACTGTCCACCAGAGAGGGTTATGTGTTCGAGAGTATCGTATGTTCATGCTGCATGGTTTTCTTGATGTTTTCTTTGCTCATGGTAACAAACTCGGTCTCAAGTTGTGTCTAATTTCAAATTGAAATCTATTTAGGACGGTTGGATGTAATTTTGGAATTACCCCAAGTGTATCCTTGAGAATGTGCTTCAAACATTTGTAGCATAGATAACAAACTTGATCGAATGTACTCTCTTGAACCATTCCTTTAAAGTTGTGTAAATCACCTCTTCCATGAGACGTTAGAACATCCTTGCGCTGCCAGGCCCTCAACACTGCGAGCGATGCGATCTCAAAGGCCTCAAGCAAGGCTTCACTCATCAATGGAATGCGTGGGCCTCGGCCAGCGCATTTGGATTCGAAGGCTGCTGTGTCCAGGTGATGAAACACGCGGGCACATTACCGGGATTGGTACTTTATGTTTTTCATGACGGGTGTACACGCTACTGGTCATCATACTTTCTGTGCTGATCTGTTCTGGTAATTTTCTGGATCTAAAATCATCTTACAGTAAAGGTATTTTCTTACATTATCGATATATATATATATTACTTATTAGATCTGATTAGATTACAATGATGGATCCTTGACGAACAAACCTGCCGACCACGACAGCCATGTGGATGAATTTATTTACCTTTCATGGCGATTTTCCTGTTACGGTTCCACTAGTTCTAGTACTAGTTAATATATTGATCTGCAGTCAGCTATGGTACTTTATTGATATTGATAACATCTGGTTCAAAAGAAGTTGCATCGACGACCAGCCATCAAATTCTGCACAGGGTCATCCCCGCAGCACCTGTGATCCTTTCAACTTTATTAATTAACTGTGTCATGATAGCATTGTTTCAATAACACGTATATGACCCCTCCCCTACCCACCAAGATGAGACTTCCAGTAGGGCATGCATGCGCGCACTGCCCGCATGAGGCCAGCAATGTTGAAAGCTGCCGTGGAGCAGCAATTCATTGACACCAGGGATAAGTTGGTGAAGAGACGCAATGGTTTGCAGCGCTTGGTGGACGCCAGAGATGTTGCTTACACTGCCGTTGGTGATGAACATGATTGAATTGACAAATCAAAAAAAGGGTGCAAATTACTAACATGCGCATAACAACCAGTGAACCACATACCCAAAGCCCAAATTTGTTACATGGACCAACAGAAATACAACCAATGAAGTGTCGCAGGACATAGACAGCATATTTTCCAACTTAGCCGCACCGTAATATGCAATTAACCCGTTGACATGGAGCACACACACACACACACCAAACGTCGCCAAATCATCTTGCCTTGGCGAAGCTAATATGACTATGATTGTGTCCCACTTGACGTTATATTCAAAGCGTTTATCATCTTGTCAACCAAGGTTTCTGACATCGACAACGCGATTGACAAATGCCAAGTGGCCGAAAAGGACTACAAGGACAACTTGGTCAGGTCAAACCTGAAGTGAATTTTGATTCCATCAGTGTTTTGATTTTGGAAGTATCTGCGCAGGGGTGATAGAGCATCTAGAACGCCTGTCATGGGATGGAACTAAAGGTTGAATGAACAGTGTCGGTTTTATGTCTGTCCAAAAATTGTAAACCACAATATAGGCCTGTGCCTATACCATTATGCGGAAACAGGGCAAATCAGTTTTGGTCCCAATTGTTTGCCATACTGCGAAACTAAATCAACGTTCCAATGGGGACAGGCGTGCTGGCTGCAACCATCCCAGCGCACAATCTCTGTTGGCAGGGTAATTTGCCTTCAAGGGTGTTGATCATGGCTTTTCAAGCACAAAATCGCGCCAAAAGGGCAATGTGAGATACAACCTTCGCAACATCTTGAAAGGTTTGGGATGAAAAGTGCAGTTGCATCTTGGGGGCTGGGGGTTGGATTTCAGGATACTCTGAAATAGGGAAGAGTCTCGCTGAGGAACCAATGATGATCATGCATATATTATATATATGATAAGGGCACCCAAGACAACGACCTTTCTCCCCTCGCAGGTGATGACACTGGCTACGCAGAATCTGCAGTGCTACAGGAAGCCTTCAATGAGGTTCATGGTGGAGTTTCCTGCCTGATCCAAGGGTCCCCGGAAGTTAGACGTTTTCGTGACAACTCATTTGTCGGTCAACCTTGATCGATCCATCATATACAACATTGTTTCAACAATATGATCTAAGACACTTTTAATTTATATATCATAAATGTATATGTGACTTAGCTACATGCAACCATCAATAAAAAGAATATTGCCTGATATGCTTCAGGAAACCTATGTTTGGCCGAGGCCTCTACAGTCGGCAAGGCGATGCGACACGTCAAAGCACATGTCCAAGTTCCTGGGTGACAAAGCGATTGCGCAGGGGGAAGAACCACATGCGCAGCCAAGAGAAACCAACATAAATCTATCGAATATCATCATCATAATAAGTTTGATCCAAGATCAAATAGATATAATAGCGTATCCAACAAACATCTATCATTTGATTGAGCTCGGGATTCAAATAACCAACATATCATTACCATTTTTGCAGGGATGTTATCAAACACCAACCGCAATACGGGGGAGCAAACTGTAACCATATCAAGATCGATACCATAGAAGTTTACCTCGATTCACCTGCTCTGAGTAGTAATGTTTCATTTCGCCAACTAACTAATAGGGTAAGCTGGACGAGAGATATCGCTTGGCCCAGAGCCCATTTGCTATGGTGAGATATTAATATTGAATGGAGGTTCTAGCCCAAAAGGTAAAGAACATGGCATGGGTCAAACAATATCATTATACCATATCGGGATTAAATCTATCATCCACCCCTGTTTGTTGCCGTCCAAGGTGTGGCTCTCTACAGATCTACCTGTGTGAAATCTATGTGTGTTGGGTGTGTCTACTATACTGACTAAGTTCCCCAAAGCACTCATGCACACAATGTTTGAACAGGACATGTCAGATTTGGCGATGTGAACTACACATGATAGGTAGTTTACCTGTGGCCCCTTGCCACTCAACATTCTTTTTTGGCCAATGTCCAAAAAAGTTTCCTGAGGACTGCAAAGGCAAAATTCTGGATCCTCTCACGAGGAAACTTGGAACATTTTGTGGGAAGAACAACTCTAGAGACTGGTGGCGCTCATTGAAGGGTGGCCCTGATCCTGAGCTCAAATAGTAGTGAAACTTATGAATCTCTCTCATTGACATGATAGCGGATGAGATTTGTTTTCAACGTTTGCAAAGAATCGCAACTTGAGGGTGACTCCTCATATGATATTAGATTTCTTCGTTTGTTTTTGTCCTTTTGCTGTTGTGGATTTTTGTGGCTGTAGTTGTCCAATGAGAAAATTAGGCAATCGAACAAATTCGCCTACCTATAAGATATCTCAGCCTTGAGGATGGCACTGAGAAGTACCGCATGGAAGAGCGACCCATCTTGGACCCACACGCAGTCATTGGTTTCCTTTTCCAACAGGGTAAGTTGAAGATCCCAGATCACCAGGTGCAAAAATTTTGGCAACACCATGCCAGATGTGGTGATGAATGGGCGAGGACAGTGGACAACCACCACATGATTCCGCTGGGAATTTTTGGAGATGGTGGCCAGTTGCTCAACACCAACTTTCAACAGGAGTCTGCGATAGGAATCTTTCTCAATGTTGTGCTGTTCAAACCTCGTAGCATACGTGCTTCGAGGTTTTTGCTGTTTTCGATCTCAGAAGATGATTTGTGGAATCACTTCACAATGGATACAGTTCTGCGTCGAATTACATGGTCACTGAATGCGTTGTACGATGGTCGACATCCATCTGAAGATCCTTGGGGAAGGGAATTGCCTGAACGATTGAAAAGATTGGCTGGCCAATCTATCACAGATGACGGGTTGCGGTTTGTGATAACTGAGATCCGTGGCGATTGGAGTTGGCACAAAAAAATCTGGAGGTTCCACCGTACAAGTTGGAATGGAATCCAAATGTGTCATTGGTGCCGTGCATTGGCTGATGGCGATTGGGGCGACCTATATTGGAACCTTTCGGACACCAGCAATTGGAAGAACAACAGTTTTTCTACTGATGAGTTCATGGAAGAAAGGATTCCCCCCACTGGAATATGTTTCTTGGCAATGCAAACGGGTTTTCATGAACTCAATGCTAAACAATGAAGTTTATCTTGTTACAGTAGCTGGACCATTTTTTCAGGTCATCTCGGTTTCGCTCACTGAGGCCCGCTTCTGGGCCTAAGGAACTTTCATCCTACCACCATCAGGTGGTGTCTGATGCACGTTGTGCATTTGGGCTTGCTATTTACTTGCAATGGCTCTGCGCTGACTTGTGGCTGAATCTAATATATTGTATTGTGTATTGTACTTGCAGATGTAACCTTCATCGGCTGTGTTGACAAAGCTGGTTTAGATCAACTGAATTCCGCACATCATGTAAGGAACCTGCTCTTGAAAGCCGGGTACTTCAGTGATCCTGGTGGTGATCACCCGAAATCTTTGCTGCTGGCTCGGGCATATCACAGGTTCAAGGCCTTTTGCAAGACACACAAAATTTCCTGCTCGCAGCCACTGTTCAAAGAAAAAATGGTATCTTGATGGAGGTTATGTACTCTTGTCATCTATCATTTTGCTTACGCAATTTGCATGCAATTTATTTGATCATGTATCGGGACATTGTCAAAGTGTCTCATTGCCAATGCGAGTTTATGTTTTTGATTGGTTAGTCCTTTTGTTGATGCCTGCTGGCTGAGTTATACAAAAAGAATGGCGACATCTTGTTGACAGCAAAAGCCTACAACGGCAGATGCATTTTGGCATGGCTTGCGGACGAAGTTTACTTGGCAAGTCAACGGGAGGAATTTTCGTCAACCGATGAGAGGTTCTTTTTGATTTCTGGAGCTTTGAGTCTAGCCATGCATCAACATTATTGATGTTTTGTGGCTATTAATTCATGTCGTTCCCAAGTAGATTTCTTTGCTTTAGTTGGAAATCTCACCTGACGCCTGGGTCTGCATACTGAATGCATCTACTGCTGAGGAAGCATATGGACAGATTTCTGGGGCAACTGGAAACTGCTGGACGCTATTTGAAGCTGGGTTGGAAAACTCTCAAACAGTACCAATGCTGTATGGGAGAGGATTTCATGATTAAAACATATTCGAGTTCTGGCAACCATGCATATGATATGTAGCACTTAAGTATGTAATCATCTAAATTGCCATGGACCCCAGGACAACTGAAGAAGCAGAATCTATTCGCGATGATGGGATGGCTTTTTTGAAGTTGCACCTCCGCCTCACTATCATGAGTGTGAGGACCACGCAGCGTGATTTATCAAACCAAAAAAATATAGTATTGAAATCCAAAGTGTGAAGTGTTTTTGATCTACACCGCAATCGACAATGTATCTTTCTTTTCTCATCAGCAGGACCGGTCAGCAAGAGTGGTTCGTTCGACCCAAAGTCCATGAAACTTGGCTTGTAGCTGCTCACATTTGATCAGAAACATTCATTCAACATCACCAGATTATGGCTTTCATTTTTGATTTTGAAAAGTCAACCTGAGGGGCTGGTGCATCTGATAGAAACGTGCTACGACCGCCGTCGCTTGATTGATATTCATTTCATCTCTCCAAGACATCTCGGGATCAGGGTTTAAGAAAAATCAAGTTGAAACCCCTGAATGGTCGGTGCAACATGCATGGATCTTTTCACTGCATTCCTTCTCGTCTCACCCCTGCCGTCCCCTGCCATCGAGGTTCGAACGTCAGGATGCACCATGGCTTTGTCGATGAAGATGCCATGGCTTGGCTGAAAGGACGCTTGACTGCGTCGACTTGGGTGATGGTCTATCAAAACGTGGATACTGGTAACGATCGGTCTTTCCCCATGGCCCAGACTTGATTTAAATCACAAGTGGGTTTGGCACCAAAGTTGCCAACATGTAGAGCCTATACTGCGTAATATATCTTAACAGGTACGGTAGTGAGTTTTTTAGACAAACACACACACACACACACACACGCTTCATGGAAAGCTTAATCAAGGTTGCGATAGCCAATATTGACCTGAGGAACATTTGCTAAAAGTCATCCTCGGCACCGATACCAGTGGATTGCTCGCTGCAGCAAACTCAGGAGCGCGCGTGATTGTGTGAACACGTACAATATCAGATTTGTCTGGTAGGCTGAGTAATAGTCCCTTGTTGTTCTTTATCACTGTCTGGAATTTTTCTTTTGATCCTGTGTTGGTGGCTAGCTAGCCCTCTTGGCCAGGATCTGGCACACGCATCTCAAAACAAAAGCGTTTCTTGGCTCTCTTAGGGGCCTAACGCACAACAATTTAGTGTTTGGTGCACTCAACACCTAGATTTTTTCTTTTGATTTCTGATGTTTGGTCTGGTGGTATCGAGTTGGTAGCTGAGGCTCAATGCTCAATCTCACCAACGTTTGGCCCGCAATCGTGGGTGACAGCTTGCTGAAAGGTCAAAACCGCTGTGATGCTGCCCACTTGGCACGTGCAGGGGCTGGGGGCCTAGGATACATCTGGGATTACCTGGCCAACCCTTGCCCCAGAAAAGGTGGTTATAGTAACGACCTTTGTTTGAGGAGAGGTTGGAAGTCTAGGGTACTGACATCCAGGGCCCCAGGTGATATCAGGCAACCAACGATGAAGCAGTCAAAACGCTTGCGCGGCAAGCAGAACAGAGATCGCCCTCGTAGTCCGAATCCCCTGCCTGACAGCTCGCGGCTACCCATGCTGAGTCGCAGGCGTCTGCCAGACTGGAGAGGAGGTGCTCAAGAGACCAAAGAAAGTGGCGAAGGTCAGGACCATCCCGAAACCTCGACGCATTCAGGGAACCCTTGGGGGACAAGGCGCAGCCCGGCTGGGGCATCGGGTGTGGCTTACCTGGTATCCAACTTGGGAGTCTGAGCATCTCAACAACTGGCCTCGGAAACAGTATGTATGGGCGCTAGTGGCCCAGTCTTCTCATTTTTCTGGATGTTCTTGATCCAACAAGCATCAAGATGGAAACAAACAGGCTACCAATTGTGGCAATAAGAAAGATGGTCTCAGTCAAAACGGGCCGGATTTTGACGTGGAACAGTGGGGCACCACCATGAGTGATTCCAACTGTAGCTTATCGACGCTTCGTACAGTTGACATCCATGGTAATGGTTCACAATGATGGACAAAACTTAATAGTGTTTATATAATCATGATTGATTTGTAGGTAGTGATTAGGAATGTCTAAGAATGGTGGATAATCCTGAATATTGGTCAATCTCAGCTAGTGACCCTGGCTTTTGTAGATGAATGACCAAGGCCAAGGCGAATATATAAGCAAGTTAACCAACGCCAACAGTGCCGATCTTGCTGACGAGCAGACTAGTGAAGGTACTGAACAGAATTTCTCAGCACTTCGTTGAAGCTGGCACAGCTGGATACATGATCAGCCGTTGATTTGAAATGTCTTCGTTCATCATCCCTATCACTTGCAGAGATAGAATGGAACCGGCATGACCATGGTATTTTTGTCATGCCCTGAATTGTGGCGAACTCCAAGTGGTAGGAAAACCGTGGCAAATCCACGGGTTTCGACCGCGTAAACATCGATGAAAACCCCAAGTATTTACCTCATCCAGCACTCCCCATCAGACCACCCGCATCCCGGCTCGGGCGCTGCACCGAACAAGCCCAGGCAGGCCACCAAGAGGTATGGACTCGGGTCAGCGCTGAACAGCCAGTGGGTTCCATGGTCCTAGAGATGTGCCCAGAATGGTTGAGGGTTAGAAGCACCATGGACACCTGTGGACACCCGTGGACACCCGTGGACACCCATGGACACCCGTGGACACCCATGGACACCCATGGACACTGCTAACCCTCAGTGGATGAGTGTTGAAAAATCAATGCTGAGACACTCCAATTCTGTACTAAACCATCAGTGATCAAACCTGGGAATATCTGGGAATCTCCGATGTTTGTTTGCTGACCGCTTCTGCTTGGCTGAGGATACACATCACTGTTTATAGACACCTCTACAAGGTGGGCCCCCCTAGTTATGAGTTGGTTAGTAAGCCATTTAACTATGGTTATATCTACCGTAACTAGTAGTTACCCTAGTTATGAACCAACTTAGCTAAGTAAGGGGGGCCCATCTTGTATTTGTGCAAATCTTCAAGAAACCCGTACGGCTACTGCTTGATCATTATCCAATAGTTGGCAAGTTCTACTCGCCGGCCAGTTCTACCTGTCAGAGACTTGTACCTTTTAGTTCGTACCTCCCAAGAATACACACACCCACACACACACATTCACTAAGGAATAACGCTACGCCTGTGATTACTTTTAAGTCACTCGAATAAGAAGCTTCCTATTCTACCCCCTACAATCCGCTGTGCAGGCCACTGCAAGATGCTACAGTTGAATCCAGTTGGAGAATCGATGTCTGCTGCTGCTCAATCGGCCAAACAGTTGACTTCATCATATCTCAACAGTTGGCGGTACACTTTGTCAAGTTGAGTGGTGAATAGCACAACTTCCACGAAGGTCTACACGCTACCAAAACATGTGGGTCCAACAGCTACGTCCCTCGGGTCTCCCCTATCCTTGGACAGATCCCCTCAGGATGCTATTAGCATCTGAATGCATCTGAGCACCCACGCAACAGCTGCGCACAGTTTCCCTTCTCAAAACGGGTGGTGTCAAGTACCCGCTCTTGGTGGGGCCAAGTTGCAGGTACCCGGTGATGTCATAGGTGGTCTGGCAAGCGAAGAGAATCAATCCCGTCACCTTGAGGCAGCCGAACGAAGGCGGCTGATCTCAAGGGGTTGGTGTCCCAACATTTGTTGGTCCAGAATCTATGACCAACCCAGTGGGTTTGGACTTGCCAGCACCACAGTTGTGTATAAACTCATCCTGCGAATGGCAGCTGCCCAAAGTGACACAATCCCTAGGTTCAAATGAAGTATCTCTAGATTGCGTAGGTGGCTGTAGATGGGACCCCAATATCAGAAACGAATACTGAGAATCGGGGGACAACGAAGCACCCGCGTGAACATCCGAAACTGTTGGTGTTGGGAATTCACAAGGGCACTGTTGTGCTCACTTTCTTACCTCAGGAGTTACAAAGAAAAAACTTATCAAATCTCGTTGTCATGGTTGCTAGATAGACCTTGCATCTCAAAGATTTCATGTCCAGTAAAGCTTGCGGTGTAGAACACTTTTAATCAACAAGAATGGGGATACAATCCAGTTTAAAGTAAGCTAACATTGAGGAATATACTTCACCAATGTAATGTGCTTCAAGTTCACTCATGCCACAGGAAAAAATGCTGTAAACTAAATCTGATGAAACTATACAGTATCAGAATATTTTTTATGGAGATATCTATTATCATGTAATCCTCATCCTCATCATCAACTAAAAAATATCATCATCTTCTTCATCTTCATCATCTTCATCATCATCTTAATCTTTATCAATAGCTATGAACTGGGAGTGGGTCAAAACCCCGTACCCCTGGTTCCCCATCATTAACCATTGTTCTCCCTATAAGTTGTTGGTTATTATCTACCATTATTGATGGTTAATATTGACCCATAGCCAACTAAAAATCGCATCATGGAGTGACTTTAAGGATATTCACTCATTGTCAGGCTACAGATGGCTGAGGCCGTCACCACAATGCATGTGGTCGCCAAGACGATCAGCACTGACCTCGGCGAAGGGCAGAGGCGCACGGCAGAGGCGCACGGCAGATGTGACGTCATGGGGATCCATGGGCACAAGAACCAAGAAACAGGGAAATGAACAACACACATGGAAATAGTTGTAACTAACCCTTTTGTCTTGCTAAAAATGCAAGCACGATCTTGTTGCCAGCGGAAATTGCCAAGAACTTGGGGGTCAACAATCAACAAGCTCTCTGCTATGGCTTGACTATTTTTGGCATGAAAAACATTGGGGCGAAGATCACCCGGTCGTCAAACTGCTGGAAAGTTGCCATTGGAAGCTATGCGAATGCCAAGCAAAACATCACGGCAAGTGACATGAGTGACAACGATGGACTCCATTGGATCATTACATCCAAAGGATGATCCAATTCTTGCAGAGCGCATGGCGAACATCTGCTTGTCGAAGTCAAGGGACAAAGTGAGGTGTCTGATGCTACGTATTTGAGCTTTATCTGTGCATGTTTCCAATGAAAATCACCAGTGTTAAACCGGTGCACAATAGTCAATAGTGGCTGGTGGTCAGAAACAACCAATCAAATGTTTCACGACAGAATGTGTTGGTGGCACTATGAATATCAATAACAACGTTGCACGTGCCACTTGATACCTGTGGCTTGATGACATCATTGATCTCTCTACAAGTAGGTCAAACAGGGATGATTTTTTTTCCTTGGAGCACATGGTTATCAATCATAGAACCCACAAAGAAATTGTGAGTCTACTCATCAACAGTGAAAGCGATGGGTTGTCATTTCTATTGTGATGAAATATATAGGTATTTCGTCAAGCAATGGAAGGTGACTAATGTTGCTTGTCCGGTATTCATGAGCAATGATGAACGTTGATGGGTTGTTTGTAAAGTGCAAGTGGCTTCAAAGAGCTCTTTTCCTATCACCTTCAGGATTGTCATCCAGCATCAACCCGTCATATGTATCAGCCATTTGAAACTCTTATTATTGATATTCATTCATCACAAATATGCCATTACGAGTACGAGCCATCAACCACTATCGACAGCGATTGTAAGCCATCATTAACCATTGCCAGCCATCACTATCAACCATAATGATCATCAACCTTCATGAACCATCATTGATCACCATTGACCATCACTGACCATCATTGACCACCATTATCCATCCTAAACATTCATCAATCTGAACTTTCTGGGCTTCCATGCGCTTCAGTGTATTGAGCACTGATGAAGCCCACCTGATGAAGCAGTGCCAGGAACACCCGGCGGCGCCAAGACAATCCAAGGGCAGCTGGAAAGATGCAACAGGAAGCTTCGACACCAAACGTATGTCTCAGGCTTCATTCCCTGGGATATAACCATGGTAGGCCTATACGGTGGGTGAACTAGCCGCCCCTACAACCATGGTTACATTGAGCTTTATGGATTACTTTTTGCAGAGCTGTATGTTCAAGCACAGTGCCCTGACAGAAAGGAGACGAATCATCTTGGAGAAAGGACATTGTTTTCGTGCATCTTTTTTACGCAATTTCTTCTGATGCCCATTGACACAGCACCAAATCCTGCATGTCAAGTGCCAAAACGCAGTATTGGCGTTTCTCAAAATTGGGGGGTACCTCCAAATCATCCAGATTACTAACTAAGTAAAGTGAAAAAAGATTGACCTATTAGAATGATAAACCAACCATTTTATGGGCTTCCCTATGGCTTGAGCTTCCAAATTGGATCCCGGCCATGACGGCTTCCGCCAGGGTGAAGGCTGCCAGAAGGATGTAGTTCGTTGGAGTCTGCCGCATGGTACTGGGACCTCAGGGCGCGCATTGGTGGTTCAGAGGTACTGATCGGTAACCATAGGACAAGAAACACACCGAGTTTGTGATGCATGTTGAATATCTATGTATCTAATCTAATCTATATAATCTAATCTAATCTGATCTGATCTGATCTGATCTGATCTGATCTGATCTAATCTAGTGTAATCTTTTTTCTTACATACAAAAATGCATGCGCTTTAAACTCGCAAACTCTGACTTGGGATGAACACCAAACAAAATGTTTTCGTTGCGGATCCAGCGATTTGCCTGATCAGCAGGTTTGGGTAGCCTCACAGGATGTGAGTTCCCTATTGTTTGGACGTCCTTTCAACCGGATCCACACCACCTACTTACAACTTTGATAAGATTTCCAAAATTTGGCGATGTGACAAGCAGATAGACTCACCATGATCAATCATCATTCAGTCGAGCGTGAATTGAACTTCCGTTCTAAGAATATCAAAAATAAGGCGAAAAGGGATGGCAAATGTGCACTGCAGTCTTTACACGAAATGGCCACAGCTTTGGAACTATCAGGACATGCTTTGGCCTCTGCCGGGGGTTCATAGAGGTCATGCTGTCCACCCGGCTGCAAGCCGCCAGTGCCATGGGTACATTGATTTCATAATGATAAATCTAAAGCAACGTGCTTCCTGGAGGCAACAGCAAAAACTAGGAAATGTCAATAAGTTGTCATCATTTACCAATGATGATAGATGTTATTAACTTCTCGTTGACGAAAATACTATTCATCACAAACACATTTTCAAAATTCATGATTACGCATCATTATGTAGCTACTTAGCTCATGATGTTGATCAATCACCAGTTCATTTCATTCAGGATCATTCCTTTGGTTGTGTCGCAAAATAGGGGCACCCCCACATCATCCAATAGTATGTTAATTGATGTTATTATTGTTAATTTACCAACCGCTTTTTAGGCCCATTATGGCTTGAAAAACACCCATGGAGTTGTTTAGTTGCAGGCGTGCCAGCAAGGCTTACCCACTGAGCCGCCACACAGCATGCAAAAACGCACATGCAGGCCTTGCAAACCCGCGTGCATTTGAACTGTGTGGTGACCCGGGTGTGGTGTGATCTCCTTTGTAATCTGGGTTCGCAGGATTCCTTTTTGCAAGGTAAAACTCCATAAAACTCCAACATCTGAGGGAAAGCAGCCTGCACGAATACAAAAAGAACGTAAATGTTTTTGAAATTGATCATGTGACAGGTGTTACTCGTGTGACAAGTAGTCAAAGGGTCGCAAAAATTCATTGAGGAAATAGGTCGGTAAAAAGCTGTGGCGACATCATCTTTAGTCGAAAACTAGACATCTTGGGTGTGTCCAAGTGTGTGGACAATCCCGCATGGTCCAAGGGATCTCTCCATGCTGCTTTTTTTGGGTTGTGGATGGCATTCCGGTAGTTTCATTCATGCAAGCCAAACACAAACACCGAAGATATAGACATGATTAAATAAGCTCTTGGAATCTGGGGCCTAGCCCCTTCTAGGGATAGATCACATGGCCAATCAGGACAGGCATAAGACCAGCCATTTCGCAAACAAAACCACCAACTAAATGAGCGTCTTTTCTTTGTCAATCTGGATGTTTTGGGATCGGCGATTCGCCCGAACTTGCGTGGACGCAGCAGCGTTTGATGCGGCCGTTATTTTTGAATGCGACTTTGGGTCAAAAGGTGATAAAAGGTGGGCCGCCCAGTTGCATTTGTGCGCCTCGCAACAAATGAGGACACTTGGCAACGCAGTTCCAAAAGTGTGACACTGAACGAACGAAGACAGTCGCCGATGCAATCGCAACATGCCATTAAACAATGCAGTAAAAACACAGCGACAATTCCAAAATTGCGACGCGAAAAAATCCGGAAATCCGTGACGCAGTCACAAAGAACCGCGTCCACAAATTGGCGTAATACATTCTTTAAACCTTGGTTTGTGTCCACAAGGGTTAGCGCTCAAAATTAGTTGAAACTGTTTTCAGGAATTGTGCAGATCACAACGAGACATGCGACCGGACGGGCGTATCACTGTGCATTTGGCGCTGTAGTCCGGGCCTTGGCTATAGATTCTCCAAAGCGCGAAGGCAGCTTCGCTCATTACAGCAAATGCCGTCTTAGAGCGGGCCCTAAAGGACGCTTGGGGAAAAAAAACATGTTTTTGCAACTTTTGGTAAATTCTCTGCGTTTTTTCCTGGGATTCCAGAAATCAACCAAAAAAGAGCGCAAAAACCAGCTAAACACCACCTCAATCAAGGTTTCTAAGAGCCAAAAAGCAGCCCAAAACCAGCTGAACACCACTTATATAGTTTAAGGTTGCCAATGGTCAAGAAGCAGCCCAAAACCAGCTGAACACCACTTATATAGTTTAAGGTTGCCAATGGTCAAGAAGCAGCCCAAAACCAGCTAAAAACACATAAATCGAGTTGTCTAACAGCCAAAAAAGAGCCCAAAACCGGCTGAACACCACCTGAATCAAGGGTTTCTAGGAGCCAAAAGCAACCCAAAACCAACTAAACACCACCTGAAACATCTTTTCTAAAAAAGGAAACCCAAAACCAGTTAAACACCACCTAAATCAAATTCACATCTTTACCGGCTGAACCGATCGCTTGATCAAACCCGTGGTGATGGCGCGGTACCTGCCCATTTTCAAAGGTTGGGTAGCGCACTCAGTCTGTGCGCTGCAGTCTGTGCGCGCTCAGTTCCCTGGTTGCGCTGCTTTTTCGCGGCCACCTTGGCCTTGGCCTCCGAATTTGCGACTCGCTCTGGCTCTTGCGGAACTCTTTGGCCGTCTTGATGAAGCAGGGGGCTTTGAATTAATCCAGGAGGGGGCTTTCATTTGAACAGATCCAACTTGATGAAGCAAGTGCCTCTGAGTCAACATTTTCGAAGTTGATGCAGGAGGGGACTTTCATTTGAAGATTTTCAAGTTGAAAAGAAAAACGTCCTTTCCAAAATTGAATTGTTTTCTAGCCTCAAAGCACCCCTACGTGCCCTTAAGTCGGCTTGTTGCAAAAATTGAGACAATCCGTGACGCAATGACAACGTGCCACATCAAAATGCATTAAGGACAATCGGTGACGCAATTCCAAAAAGTGTGACCCCAAACAAATGAGGGCAATCGACAACATCACATGACAAAAGTTTTGAAAGGTGTCTAGTCATGCTTCCCTGCTTCCACAGCTCTCCTGATGTTTCTTGCTTTTTGTTACATCTCTCTCTCTCTCTCTCTTTCTCTGTCCTCACTCTCTAACTCTACCTCTTGATCTCTCTCCGTCTCACTTCTTCTTCTCTCCCTCTTTCCTCTTCCTCTCCAATTCCCATGCGCAAGCACACCTCTTTGCGCTGACAGTTTTCCATGGTTCCCCAGGTGCAACTGTTGAAGGACGTCGGCACCATGCTAGTTTACAAGTTGATGAGTCAAAATCATGTGCATTTCTGATAATTGTCATCTAGAACACACAACATATCAGAAACATACATTTTCTAATAATGACCTGATAATGATTGTTCGGGTCAAAATTATGTGATCAATCGTCGCTCGAACAATAACTATCAGCTCGTTGGATGTATCCAAAACTGATGGCATCCCGCAGGCACAGACTGCGTCACTGTTTGCTGGAAAGATCCGCCTTATGGACTGCCCCACATACCGATACCTGCACAACTTCTGGCTATCAACATCATCATCATCATCATCATCATCATCACCATCACCATCACCAGCACCAGCACCAGCACCAGCACCATTACCATCACCATCATCATCACCATCACCATCACCATCACTATCATAAACCATCACCATCACCATCACCACCATCATCATCATCACCACCATCACCATCACCATCACCATCACCATCATCATCATCATCATCATCATCATCATCATCATCATCATCATCATCATCATCATCATCATCATCATCATCATCATCATCATCATCATCATCATCATCATCATCATCATCATCATCATCATCATCATCATCATCATCATCATCATCATCATCATCATCATCATCATCATCATCATCATCACCATCACCATCACCATCACCATCACCATCGCCATCACCATCACCCTCACCATCATCACCATCACCATCACCATCACCAACACCATCACCATCATCATCACCGTCACCATCACCATCACCATCATCATCATCAGCATCAGCATCAGCATCAGCATCATCATCACCATCACCATCACCATCACCATCACCATCATCATCATCACCATCATCATCACCATCATCATCATCACCATCATCATCACCATCATCATCATCACCATCATCATCACCATCATCATCATCACCATCATCATCACCATCATCATCATCACCATCATCATCACCATCATCATCATCACCATCATCATCACCATCATCATCATCACCATCATCATCACCATCATCATCATCACCATCATCATCACCATCATCATCATCACCATCATCATCACCATCATCATCATCACCATCATCATCACCATCATCATCATCACCATCATCATCACCATCATCATCATCATCATCACCGCAATCACCATCACCATCGCCATCACCATCACCCTCACCATCATCACCATCACCATCACCATCACCATCACCATCACCATCACCATCAT
>VSDK01006747.1:477327-511187 GCA_009767595.1 Symbiodinium kawagutii | reverse complement strand
ACTCTTTCGGGCTTTCGTACTCTTGGGGCTGTGTAGATCTGGATGAACTCGAAGCAATGCGTATCCTTTTAATATCCTTTACTACAAAATTCCAAAAAAATGGTTGATTGATGGGAACATTCGGTGGACGCCAATGCACTTGGTGGTCAAAACCAGGGTTTCCTTCTAGATTTCCCCACCAACGAATCCTGTGACACGAAGATTGTCTCCGTTTGCACCTCCCCCAACTCGGAGAACAATGACTCGGCTCAAACACTTCACGGTCATGTGGAACTATGCGTGGCACTATGTGTTGTGGAGGATGCACGGCCGTGCAGAACTTCGAACTTCCTGCCCGCATTTTCATGTCCAAACGAGCGCATTCTGGACATGTCTGGAGGACCCAACTGCGTACCCATCGGCTGCACAACAGCCCTGGTCCACACTCACCCAGCAGCGCCCGGTCTTGGAGCCCAGGCTAACTGCACGAGCAGAATGCTGAAAACCTCCAAGCAGCGACATGGCTGGGCTGTAGGTCATTGGACACCTACAGCCTCACTGGTTCTCACAGAATCAATATGTCTTTAGATGTTCGCAACCACTTCTCCAAAACCATCTACTTGGATGTTCACGCCCAGAAACACGAGCGGAGGCGGGTTGTTGTTCGCAACGCGTTCAGATAAGACGCTGCCAGCGGGCAACATCTCCGAAACACCCAATTCTCTTGGCTAAGGCCACTCTGCGAGGTGGATCGCCCAGTACACCTTTGTTGTGGGTTGACTGTGGCTCATCTCAGCAAGCTCCCAAATAGGTCGGGGCCGGTGGGGGGAGGTAGACTTGTCCTGCCATGACCTTGTGGAGGGGAAAAAACCTGTCGCGTCTCCCAGATTTGTGGATTGAATCCACATGATGCCTTGATGCCCTAGCCACTTCTTTCTACCAATCTGAAAGAAGTCATGGTCTCTTAGGAACCTGGTTCCCACAACCCCTAACCATGAGAATCCCAAACCGTGAGAATCAAAGGTGCAGAATGTGCAGTGCCAAGTGACAAGCAGCAACCATCATTTGGGTTAACACCAATCAAGAAGTGGTGGTTCATCATGGTTCATCATGGGAAGTGCCAGCATCAGTGCTGCGGCTTACCCCCCATACATGTTGAGTTCATCATGGTACCAACATCAACGATGGAGGAATCAGTTCAACAAAGGACCAAGCAGTCGCAGGTAGCACTTCACCAGGGTCGCGGGACACCAGTCTCCCAGCGTCACCAGTCACTCTCCCAGCGTACTCGCACACCAATAGCTGGGTTTATTAACCAACATTGAGCACGAATGATCTCTTTGGCCGCTGGAATGATGATGGATGATGACTCATGATGCTTAATGAAAATGATGGTCAATAGTTGGCCTTCTCAAGCAAGCTTTATCTATTGATTTTCCTTCACCATCATAATTCAATAGTATCACGAAACCATTAGTTAACATCATATAATCACTCATTCATCATCATTCCTTCCTGTAAGTCATCAGCAACCATTATTCACTTTCACTACCCCAATGATCCAGCAAGCAAAACATCAAGCTGGCAACAGAACAGCCGAGCACACATAATGGAGAAACAAAGCAACCAAAAGCACAATCGAGCAACTACGCATCCCACCAATCAAACTTCCTTTGGCATATATTCCTCATATGCCCTGAAATTACAATGTTCCTGATACTTCGTTATCTCTTGCTTTCGGCATACCAAGTGCTTACATTGGCCGATGAGGGAGTGTCAATGAACCCGACACCCAGGGACCAAAGCACAAGTTCAGGATTCTCATCCATGCAAACATCAACCTCTTATACATGGAATGACATCGTGATCAGCCTCTGCATGGAAGCATGACCATGATACCTGAGCCCAGAATCAAATGCGGCATTTTCAGCGTTCAGATCAACCATTCACCGACAGCTGGCGCCAGCTCCCGCCTTCCGCACAAAGCCATGGCGCACTGCGGTGTCTTCGATGCCGTACCTTGAGTTCACTACTGGGTGAGATGCTCGAATTGTCTGCTGCATTTACAAGGTTTCATTAGATGGGTTGAGTAGATAAGTTTGTGCATAGCCATGGCGGTACCTACTAAGCATCCAAGTTTACAAGCATCATTGATAGGGATACCGCCAGTTTTGGGCGTACACCATTTTTTGACAAACTCAGATGAAGCCTCGCACATACATGCAAAGTATGCACAAAGTGTACACAGGTGTACAAAGATCATGATATGTATGCACAGGTATTTGATAGCACACAGGAACTCTCTTACACACTCGCCTAAATACCTCAATACGAATACCTGATAATACAATCAAAACATTGGCACATAAGAAATTTCCTATTCCGCAGGACACAACAATTGACACAACAATCATGAATTTTCTATTCCTGGAATGCTCAGAACAGTCGTTCTCACACTCACCAGTTGGTGATCAAAGCATTTACACTTTGGCTGTGAAAAGTGGTGGTTTTACGGAGTAGGTCACATCCACAACCATGTCTATTGCTACCGTCATCCCTTGATAGCTGAAAAGTGTTCACCATGCCTTTTTGAATTCGCACTTGGATCTCCCAACTGTAGTGGCTTAATGCATAGTCAGGATTAATCAATCCCCCCAGTTAATCAAACCCCTCCTCATCGCTGGACCCTGGTCCTTACTATTACTAAAGTTATTTAGGTGTTCATTTCACCCCCAAATAAGATAAGTTCACCCAAAAATCCCCCCCAGTTAATCAAACCCCTCTGGATCCCTAGAATTTTTTGAAATTATTTTTTTGATTAGTTTTAATTGGTTTGCTTATTAGTTTTATTACTACTCATGGCTAGTGGGCTCAGATTTCCCGAAAAAGTCTATGTGTGTTTTCTTTATTACCCGCCTTTTTAGAAGCTCACAAAGGGTACCCCCCACAAGCCTGGAACCCCCCAATTTAAAAACAATTGACATCAATTTAAAAGCAATATAAAGCAATTAAAACCAAATTAAAAACAATCAAAATCAAACTAAAAACAATTGAAATCAATTTAAAAACAATTGAAATTAATTCAAAAACAATTGAAATCAATTTAAAAACAATTGAAATCAATTTAAAAGCAATTGAAACTAATTTAAAAACAATTGAAATCAATTTAGAAACAATTGAAATCAATTTAAAAGCAATTGAAATCAATTTGCAAGTAATTGAAATCAATTTGAAACCAATTTAAATCAATGAGGGTGCGTTTATTTGGGGGTGGTCACTTTTGGGCACCTATGGTCAGACCTTGTCGACCTTGTCGACCTATAGGGGGGGGGGAGGGGGGGGGGTTTGATTAATCCGGTGTATGCATTATCGCAAAGCCAGCTTGGTCAACCTCCGAAGCAATGCCTTGGTTACAGATGATTCATCCCATATTTTCCACCACTACAATTGTCCATTGCCAGTTCATTATCAACCACGATAAACCACTATTAACCATGATCCACTATTCTGATTATGTAACCGTCCACTACCTCCCAGAGCCTTTCGATGGCTCAGTTCTTCCAAGCGACAACTCATCCACCTTTGGCTCATCTGGATGCGTCAAGGGAGTCCTGGGAGGCCAGCCGCAGCATAGAAACCACAGTTTCGAGGCACCGAACAGCCTCAGCATCACGAACTTATTAGATCTTATTAGCTGATTTACAGCTGGTGAGCTAATATTCTTGACCATCATCACTAGCTGGTTTGGCTATTAGCGAACTTGCTGGTTTAATGGCAGCGCAGCAACAATGGTGATGTTTAGTAGGAGAAGTCATGAAAACTCCAACAACTCTTTGGGTTCACTATTCGTACACACCCAAGTGGTGAACCCACTCACTTGTTGATAGTCTTCCAACAGCCAAATGGGATAACAGCTATAGCCAGCCAACAGCAACCAGAAGATCCCAGAGATCTGCGGTCGCAATCAAAATGGAGTGTGAGCGTTGCCCGAATGGACAGGAGAATCTTAGCATGTCTAAGTAATAGCCCTTCAGGTTACTATGGTCGGGAAGTGCCCCCTGATTTTATAGATAATCTAAAAGGGTGTTCTGAGTGCATGGTGGCATTTTCTCACTTGAAAAAATCTTGGCATTGACCCATACTCGCACTGTATCATCGGACCATATCGTTTTGTCCCCCAAATGATGGTAGCCAGCAGGTTCCGAGCATGATTTAGTAGCATGGCGTTGGGATGTGTAGGGTGGACCACGCTCGATTTTTCCACATTTGTTTATTGTTTTGCCACTGGTTTATGGACTCCCCCAGTGCATCATGGACCCAGGCTATCACACCGCTGGCCTTTCTGAGATCATGGTGCCACAAACCACAAGAGGAGTGGAGATCCTGCGGCAAGCTGATGGATGATCATCGTGAGCAACAACCACCAGTGGTAAAAGATCACAACCACCATCAACCACCAGTGGCATTTGGTGGTTTCTTAAAATAGGGGTACGCCAAATATGGTTTGTTTATTCCTATAAATGTCCAATATTGGATGATTTGGGGGTACCCCTATTTTGAGAAACCACCATTTATATGACCATGGTGGCTGATAACCAACAACCAGCAAAGTCACGGAGAACAGCCGACAGAAAGCTGGTCAATTGGTCAATCAACTGATATTGGGAGAACCCCCTAGGCAGAGCCCGGCAGAGCCCATTCTAGCGGATCTGCCATAAATCTGGCGGTGGGCTACCACCTTTGGGAGATCTTGGCAAAGTCACCCCATGCAGGGAACATGCTGCCTGTTCGAAGCAAAGCTGGATGATCGGTGTTTCCACATATTTGGCAAAGGCAAAATGACAATGTTAACTTGTAAAGGGAAATCACACATGTTGAGGGTGCAGCGTTGATGGACATAGCCATTTGGCTTTATTTATCTCAAAAACGGGCGAACCGATGATTGCCAATCATGATTCAGCAGCATCAACCACAATCAGCCACCTCCAAGAGTCATCAATCTTACTGGTAGTTTACCACTATTAACCATGGTGAACTATGAGCTATGAGCCACAAACCACCATTCGCCGCTGTTAAGCATCAGTAGGCAATGATTAACCACATCATCAACCATCATTAACAGTAGTCAATCATCTTTTATCAAATAACATCATCCAGTATCGTAAATAACCATACCGGCTATACAAGCAAGATTAAGCGCCATTAAACATCACTGACACAGCGACACAGCACAAACCTCCCCGCAAGCTCCTCACTGGAAACTCCAACGTCCGCGGTGTCACTTCGTTCGGGCGGCCGTGCTTTTTTCACGGCTGCGGAGGGAAAAATCCAAAGCCATGGAACTGAAATGTGACCCCCAAAACTTTTAATCCCGGAAATAGCTCGGGTAACCAGGCCTATTTCATGAAACAAAATTGACAAAGGTTCAACCAAAATCGTCATACTTTCGATGGATCACGCTCCCGAATGTATTGTGGATTTAGCTGCAAATGACCCCCATCATTTGGGTGTTTCTCAAAATAGGGGTACCCCCAAATCATCCATTAATAGTCGTAATAAACCAACCATTTTAGGGGCTCCTTATTTTGATAAACCACCATTTCAATAAACACAACAAAGGGCATGGACCACGTAGCAAGGCACAAGGCATCCAGGCTCCACTGGCTCCCAACAGAACACACTCGTTGTCTGAAAGCTGGATCTGTTGCTACAGCCAGCAATGGGAATATGGGAATCTCTTGAACATTGTTTTTTAGATATGTAACATATCTACCACATAACTTATAACATATCTAAAACATGGGAATATCGTGGGAATCTCTTGAAAATGAATAGCACCATCATTCGATTCACAGCTGCAGGGATGTCAAAACAACTGCTGATCATTGTCTCAAGCCAGAAGCCAGGCAAGGCAATAAAAAACGAATGAATATCTGTTGGTTCCACCGAAATAATCAAGCAAACATGTCGCTTGTTTTTTTCCCCACAGCTCAAGTGAGCCTTTCTCTATTCTGTAACTAGACGTTTTGTCACAGATATGTGCCCGAAGCACGTCAAGATACGAAATTGCGTTCGGGTCAACGATTGAACTTCCGACAGAATTTGCCACAATGACAACGGGATGACAACTTGTTGCGTCTCAAACGACCTCCCAAAAATACTTGCTTTCCCCGGTTGAGCAGCCCTATGTGGGAACCATTGCGCTGCAACCTTCTGGACAGTTGGGGCAGGACCAGGGTACCTTTCAACCACTGAAAGGAAGGCGACTGTTCTAGTGATCCACTTTGCGGTGTTCTAAAAGCGGCCATACCCTCACTTGCGCACCTGACTTGTCACTCACTTGCGCACTCTCACTCACTTGCGCACTTCACCCACCACTGATCACTCACTTGCGCACTTCCACACCCGAAGGCTTCACTGGGGACATGCAGGGCAGGACATGGGGTGGGACATGGGGTGGGACATGGGGCTGGGGACATGCACCGCAGGAGCAGGGCTGGGACATGGGGTGGCAGACATAGAGTGGGACATGGAGGAGTTGCATCACCCAAAGACTTCACTGGGAACATGCAGGGCAGGACAGGGACAAGACTTCACTGTCGACATGCACGGCAGGACATGGGGCGGGACATGGGGTGGGACATGGGGTGGGACATGCATCACCCTGCGGACATGCAGCGCAGGACATGATCCAGCCCACCGAACGTCCACAAGGCGAGCAATGTATTTACAGACATGCACCATACACAGTCGAATTTGTTTGAAGACTAACTCGTCAACATCTGTGCGCCGCGGGCCGTGACCAATGACCACGGGGCAATTGGATCATCCAAAGGCCAACACTGGGGCCCCTCAGGGCAGGACATGGGGTGGGACATGGGGTGGGAGGGATATGGGATAGTTGCATCATGGAAAAATTCATCTTTCCATTGGCATCTATTTTCCATTGAGAGAAAACCATGTTTCTGAGGCTCCATCTCCACAGAGCCACTACCCTACCGGAGGAAGCTGGTAGGTCATGCACATGTAACAAGTGTATAAGCGAGTGATACCTCAAGTGTACAAGCGAGTGACAACTCAAGTGTACAAGCGAGTGGTCGCCCTTCTAAGCGATCTCCTAACCTAAGTCCTTCGCAAAAGCTGGGGACGAACATCCCTAGACCAACATGGACCAATCCGTTCATGCTGACGTCGAAGTCTCAGGTGTACAACTCATGTTGGGCATTGATCTTCGGTGCAACTCTCGGCGCAGAACCGAAACGGTCCACTGCAAGACCTCCCAAGTATGAGTTGGTTAAGAAACCAACAAGCCAGCAACATCTACCATAACTGGTAGCATATTTATCTACACCAACTGATCCAACTGGGAGGGACCACTCCACCGCTTTTCTCTCTGTGCTCATCTGTTTTTGGCACCTCCACGTCTACCGCGGGGTCGTTTCACCTGCGGCTGGAGAGTCTTACCATTTCAGTGCACCACCTTACATTGCTCCAAAAATCATTGGCATTTCAGGAAGAAACTACGGAGTCAGCGTTACTGAGCACTCGTTATCGCTATGATTCTATGATCATTATCATTTTGGGCCATCATTCACATTGTTGTTTAGCCAACCCAAGCAATCCATTGGGTTTCATCGTGGTAAATCATTGGCTTTCATGATTCTTACGGACAAGAGTGGCTGATATTGGGCATATCATGGTTGCTAGTGGCTAACCATAGTACGGCTTGACACCCTTGAAAATCACTTGGTAATGTGGAATCCATCATAGTAGTAACCACTCATTTTTGAGTTGGAAAATCACAAGTTCGGTTTCTGGGGAAACTGGTGGTGGCGTGCTACTCTTTCATTATTCCATGCTCCCAGGAGAGCTTTCGTCCGTTCCTAAGATCGCTGTTGATGGATGGTAAACGGTCAAGAATAACAAGACAACAGCCTGGAGCATCCAACCTCGACAGTCCTAAAAAGGGTTGCAGTGCACCGAAAGAATTAGTTCAGGGACGCAGTAGAAGGTCTGATCTCAGTGGATTCCCAGCCTTTTCTGAGCCTTTTGGAACTGTCCAAAAACTTTGACATTCCTGGCCCATCCTGCCTTCTTCTGGGTCTTCTTTGGACCGGAAGATGGCACCGCATTGGGGGCCCCCGTGTTGCTGGGTCCTGATGCCGTTTTCAAGCACTCGTCTTGTTGGTGATCCATCCCGGTTGAGCTTGGAATGGCAGAATGCAATCCACACAAAACTGAATAAGTGCCAGAGACATTGGCACTGACCGATCTTGGATTTTGCAGGTGTTTGATTATCATCATGTCCAAGAAAAATCAATAGACAGCAGCAAATGGGCAGGGCCACTCTCCAGATTCTCCTTCCAGAATCGCTTAGTTGGTAGAATTAGGCACTGCAAAAAATTGGGACTCGGAAGGGTTGGACCAACCGGTGACGAGACAAAACTGAAAGAAGGACCCTGTAGTAGACTAACCTGGAAGTAGAAAATCCACCATTTATAGCTGCTTTCCATGGTATTACAGTTTTACATAAAAAATGCAACTTCCAGTTTCCATGTTCATTTACCAGAGGGCAAGTGGCTCAAGGTCGCCCACAAGTCCCTGTTCCAAACTGGACAGTTTTCAAGCCGTCTG
Organism: Symbiodinium kawagutii; assembly: GCA_009767595.1. Taxonomy (NCBI): domain Eukaryota; class Dinophyceae; order Suessiales; family Symbiodiniaceae; genus Symbiodinium; species Symbiodinium kawagutii. The sequence goes on along the minus strand of VSDK01006747.1, from coordinate 502,574 downwards.
AACCTGATCGGTACCGATTGACGTGTCCCAGAGCCGACCAATCAGTGAGAACAATCCATGGTAGTGATGACCAAGATAGCGATTTTGTACCAGCTAAAAGAACCCGGATATTCATTGATATTCCATTGAGTTGTAGATCGTAGATATGTTGCTTGGCTCACTATTGATCAAATCAATTGCGTCCCCCTCATGAAGAGCTGATGCAAAAAAATCTCAAAAGTCGAGGCATCATCGATGGAGGCATCAGAACTCCTGCTGGAACCTCCGCTGAACTTTCATCCTGTGGCAGGTTGATGGTGTCGGTCCCATGAACATGGTCAGTTCACACTTGCGTGGATACTTCACCCACCTGAGGGACTCTTGGGTGGGGTTGTGAACATCTGGTCTCCCGTAGATGTGTACGTACTATATATATATATATACATATATACAAATACATTTTCTAGATATAGATATAGATATGTGTATGTATGATGTACGAATGCTATAAGTAAATACAATAACAAGCAAATAAAACACATATACATGCATACCCGTATACATGCGTGTATGCAAACAAAGGTACGCAGGAACCTCTCCTGGAAATCACGGTCGTGAAGTCACTCATTTTCATCAACCCAAAAACCCAACGTTGTCCCAGGGGCAATGGTTGATTGACATCCAAACTCCTGGATGACAAGCTTCACGCAGCCAGGTAGCTTGATAGCCTTCCCAACAAGAGGACCTTGTGGTACAATTCGGATCGCTTAACTTGGCATGGCCATACCACAATCGAACAGCTGAATCCACCGAAGGCTTGACTTTTTGATGATCTCCCGAACACTAACAGCAAAGCGCTTTGCGACACATTGCTGTTGGGTTGGTGGTCAGCAGAAATGGGAAACATATCAGAGTATGGTACTCATCCGCGTTTAAAAACAATGGTATTCTTAGAGATATGGTTGGTTGATGGGCAAAACTCAAACCATCTGGTGATTTGCAACGCAAATCGAATGATCCACCACAACTACTATTTGGTTGGCGATTGTAGACGCATATTTAGTTTTCCATTCCCTACAATCAAGCATGCGATTCTCCGACATTGAACCAATCAAGGATGACCAAGCATCACGAATCATCATCAACCATCAACCACTAACCACCTAACCACTAACCCCACCTTCAACCACCTTCAACCACTGCTACTCACTACCAATGATCTATCAGACTGGCCAACCTTCGCGTTCCACCATGCCATGTGCCTCGCTGGTTGCTTCGGCGCGGCGTTTGCGCGGCGTGATGCGAAGTCCCCCACCGCTCGGAGCCTTGGTGCGGGTGGCATGGCCACGTGGCATGGCCCCACGGTTAAGGTGATCCATCAAGGGATTCATAGGGAAACCAAGGGATTTAGAGGGGATGAATTTGAAGGTGCCTATGGTTCATGCTTAATTAATGTGGATAATCCCCAACAACAATGCTTAAACAACAATGGTTGAGAATGACTTGGCTGTGGGTCAAAAACCTGTACCCCTGGTTCCCCCATCATTAACCACAGTTTTCCCACTGGTATTGTTGGTTCATACCCCCCTTTATTGGTTGGTTGATATTGGTTTTATAGGGGATTATGGTGAAAATAGAGGACGACCACCAACAATGCCACCAATATGATGGTTTCTCAAGCCATTTGGGAACCCCAAAGTTGTGGTTGGTTGCTATAAACCTTCGACTACATTATTTTTTTGGGGTAGCCCTATTTTGAGAAACCACCAGATGGTTAACATGGGTTGATAGATGGTTAACTCATACTTAACTGATGGTTGACTGATACACACAAATCTAGTAAAGTGTTGGTCAACTGATGGTTGATACTTACTGTAATGTTCAACTGATGGTTAATTCATGGCTGATGATTCACTGATGGTTGATGGACGATTACTTGATAGTTCATCCATGGCACATCGTCAACAATCATTGCATATTGCTGGCTACTCGATGGGTGGCTCCACTTGATGACTTGGTAGCTTATAGATTCCCTGGTTGATAAATGGTACGTCCATTCCCAAACGGCACTTAAAATCAAAGAACTTGTGGCTGTGAGCCACACAAATGGTCAATCATAGGGCGCTGCACCACTTAAGCCTGGTCACGGCCAGGGGAGCCTCCTCAAATGCCTCAGCACATGCCTAGCCGCGAGCTGGGGCAAACGCGAAAGTTGCTGCACTTTGGCTGGTTACAAGAGTTGGTTCAATGATTAAGTAGCTATGCGCATGGTTGATAGTGGTCAACAGTGGACGGTTTAATCATGGCTGATAATGGTCAATCGCAGTTGATGATGATTAATAGTGACTATCCAATGGTGAATAAATTGACAAATGTTGCTCATGGTTCACGATGGTACTACCAAGTAGTACCAGTTCATGGGTTGTTGTAATCATCCCTCAAAAAACGCTGGTAGAACTACTACAACCATGATCTGGGGGCGTGGTGTTCCATCTTCGGGGGTGGCAGTTTCTTCCCAGCTTCACACATAGAGGCCATAGAGACTATCTAAATGGTTAATCGATGGGTTCTTGATAGCCGAAAACATCAACCAGTGGTTCTTGAAATGTCAACACTGTTAATCTCCGATGATCTTCCAAGCCGCGATGTTCAATGGATTGAAACAGAGCAGGGGTATGGGCCCACGCACCAAAAGAGAAACAGACTCAGCTAGATGAGAAACAGACTCAGCTAGATATCTGCTTCCTATGTTTTAGTGGTTCTCTCCGAAACCCTACCTGCCCATCACTCAAAATCAGGATCTCATGACATACTTCTCTCCTGTATCTCTGGGCACATCCATAGATGCTGTACTCCCACATTTGAAGACATGGGTCATTTTGTGGATCTGTGAATGGAGCTGGTACCAGCATCTATACCTCTTCCAAGTGCTCATTTTGTCGGATGGTAGCAGCATCTGAGGAGCTATGTCTTCAAGCCTGGTGCAGACATGATCTCGTGGTCCGCATCACTGATGTAGAAACTGGTGCTTGTCGGATCAACTCTTGGCACCCTTATCACCGTGTCGAATCACAGGCTTTTTTTTGTCCTTTGGCCTAGGTTCGGTTACAACATCCAACATCCGAATGATTCAACCGGCCCAAAGATCAAAACATTTGAGCTTCGTGCCATGGGTCAAAACCTTGTACCCCTGGTTCCCGTATCATTAACCATTGTTTCCCCATTATTGTTGGTGGTTATCCCCCATTATTGGTTGGTTAATATTGACCCATAGCCTTGTGACCAGGCTGGACATCTACCGATATTTTCACCCAAACATTCAATCCTGGGAGCGGCCAGGCCCAGCCTCCTCCTCCTCACTGTCATCATCTGCAGCGTTCCGGTGCCGCATGGCTAGAAACGGCGTGGTTGCCCAATCACTGATGGCCCATCACTGGTGGTGATGCTTTCACCATGCTTTCCAATGACCAGAAGCCAAGTTCAGCATGTTCAACTAGCCATTTTTCAGCAAAGCAACCTGCTTTGGAAACACCCAATAAGGATGCGTGGGAAACAAGATGAAGATAGCAGTTTTGGAATACCATACTGCCGGATCTCGTTTCAGATCACTCGATTCGCTTCTCGTACAGCACCTCCGCTTGTGTCAGCTCCAGCCTTCTGCATCTGCAGCATCAGACTGCGCCGTCTGGACAACTTTGCCTGCCATGCGACGGATCCACTCAAAACAGTGTACGATGACCAGCCAGCATGCAGTATAAGTACGATACCCAAACACATGTACACATATTATAAGTGTACAAATAAAACACAAACAGAGCGCATACATGCACAGATAATTATACATATTAGTCAAACTTAAACTATATATACATATATGTATATTTATGTAAATTATGTAAATTGAATACATCGCATCTATATGTTGTAGATATACACATATACTTACATGTATCTATATACATGCACATGTCTTCAACTCGAAATAAATAGATACGTATATGATATGACAAGCTCAAAAACACATGAATATGTGTATAAGCTGCATATATCTATATATCTGTAAACATTATCGTTGGTGAGCCATGCCAAACCACTGGCTGATTCACTGGAATTGCTTGCGCTCTTTATTCCATCCATGTTGGTCCATGACAATATTTCTAGTCTCTCTGATCTATGCAATCTGTGTTGATTCACCCGTGTGTCATGATACCCTCCCTCCTTCGCCCTGCCTTCCGCAAGCGCTCGGAGATTTGGATCCACCTGCGCAGCTGGACGCCTGGTGGTCTGAATCTTACTATGTACCAATCACCCTGATTTCAGAAGGCTGAACTTGGAGGGACTTCGAAGATTTTTCCGAGATTTGGTGAGAACGAACTACGACTTGGAGATGCAATCTCCAGCCGCCAGAGAGTACTCATGTTGATGACAAGCGAGCTGACCAACTCAACAAGACTTCACGGTGAAACCCTGGTCCAAGTGGATACCTCTGCTGCCCCGCGGGTGGTGGCCCTGCCTGTTGGTTGCTCCTCTCCAGCAGTTGCACCAGGTCCCTACTCAACGGAGCCAAGTTCCTAACGCCCAGGGGACCGGACATCTGCCGGGGACCATGGGGGACCCATCCTGGGAACGTCAAGGTAACAGAAAATCTCAATGTAAGGGACATGGGAGGGAACATGTTGACATGATTGTCAGGGATCAATTGTTGTTGAAACGGTTTGGCCAAAGTTCGTAGACACATGTGTTCTTCTTCCCCTGATGTTTGCAAACTCGCTGCTTGATCCTTGAGAAATAAACGACATTAGAACCACGAAAGATTCTCGGGCATCATATCCCTTGGGAGTGTTGGTTGGTTTGGGCAATCCCATCATGGATTAGCCAGTCTTACTTCCATCAATCAGGTACTTTTTGATAAAATCCCCTATGACAATGAAGGCATCGATGACTGAAAACAGGATTGGAAACATCATGGCACCATGTAAGACTGCAAATATTGCGACAGTACCTGCGCTACGTACTTCTTGAAAAGGATATTTGAATCTGGGAGGACGCCTGAAATATTTCAAGCCAGGCAAACCGAAGAACATAGGAAGATGGAGGCCCCCCACTGCAGTATCGCAGATATTTCAGGATGCATAACCTTACAACGTCATCTCAGCAAAAGTATGGGTTGGTCGGTGAGTCGTGACGCCCAATCTATGGAGTATCATCCAAGTGCCTTTTTGGGAGGCCCTCCCTATTGTTGACCATGCCGCTCCAACACGGGCTGAAACACCGCCACTGAACAAAAGAGGATACTGGTAATCAATCGATCATGAAAGTCACCTTGAATGATTCTCAATCCAAACCACGATCATGATGAACGAAACCACTATCAATGATCATCAATTAAACCACGTACCAATTACACATCCAATTAAACCACTTGTCTGCTCGTGCAGAAGGCTTCCTCGTTTCCAACAGGCAGCTGCTCATCCCTCTTGGCCTGGTAAAGAAGGAATAGGCCGTCCCAGACCTCGCCCGGTACCCGTAGCAACAGCAAGCTGGCTTGGTTTTCTGGCTAAGCAATAGTCTTGGATATGAGGTGAACACAAGCGGGAAACCAAGATACCTCAGTAAACATGTAAGTTGCCGGGTAGGTGGTCTGATTTCCCAAGAACCTCGAGACAGAAGCTTTGACCTCTGTTGCAGCCACCGGTCAAGGCAACATATTAGATTCTATGGCCTACCAAACAAAAAGTCGAAGGGTAATGTGGTAACCTCAAAGCTCGATTCGTTGTACTCTGAGGGTAAGCCCAACCATTCGAAAATGGTGATTTTCTCTGAGCAAGCCACAGTTTTCATGTATGGAAACAAGTCTATAAATAGAAGTTGTCCGAGATCTGGCAGATTGTGACACAAAGTATTGGCTACTGGCTTTTAGAAATCAGCAATGCGCCAGCTGCGACCTGCAACATCAAATCCTGGAAAAAAACGACATGCAGCGTAAACGTTATGATCATACACAATTACGCCGACAACAGAAGCACAACACATGCTTTGCAGTGTATCAAACCATTCCACCACTTTCCTTCGGGATATTTCGCTAGTATCACCTGTAGTGCTTCACATTTTGTGTTTCTCATTGCGTGTCTCTCGAGTTCCAGAGTCAAACATCGAACTCCCCATCCTGAAAAGTTGACCCAGCATGCTGCTGCTTCAACTTAGAAATGGAAACCAGAGTCAGCCGTGCCAGCCTATTCAATAACCACTTTACAAGCCATTATACCATTGGGCTTGATCGGAACCTGGTTCATTAAATTTCTCAAGACCAAGTTTCACCGACTTCGGTTGCGTATATATCCACGATTTCAATCCTGCTGATGATCGATTATAGACTTGGGCTTATGGACTTGGAGTGATGGTTATACCTTGTGTTTCTAGTGTACAACCATTCTAATAATTATAACTACAACCATCATCAACCAAGATTACAACCATAACAATTACAATTGTAACTAATTATAACCAAGATTACTAAAACCTTGGTTGATGATGGTTGTAGTGACTAAGAATTCTTAGTCATCAACCACTACAACCATCATCAACCAAGATTACATCTATGCTTTTTGGTACCCTGTGTCGCCATGGGCGCCTTGTAGCTTCGCGCTGGGATCCCCTACTCGCCATCTCGACCCGTACGGCCAATGCGATGGCAGTACTGCCTGATCCGAGCAGTAGACCGGTGCAACCCATGAGATCACCCAAGAAGCCCAAGGTTTCCGGCACTGCTCGGATTAATGATGGTTACGAGTAATGATGGTTCATGATGGTTAATGATCTACTGTTCATAAGATGAATTAGTCATCTCGAACAAGGCATGTAAGAGATCTTGCCAGGCTTAAAAAAAAGAATCCCTGCGTAAAGAAAGTACTGTAAAACTTGCACACATTGTATGAATATGAATGCGCACATAGATGTACCAGTATCTATTCATGTAATGCACAAACCATCGGCTTCCTCCATCTGGGGATTCGCAGTGCTTGTGACCATGTGCATTCACATATTTACATACACATGAAGGTACATACACAGAAATATTCATGCAGCATGTAGCATTGCACATATCCATTATCTGTATGTATACCTTCACTCTATGCATCTATGTCTGCATCTATTCATTTCCAACGATGTGAATCCACATTCGGGATTTGGCCCTATCAATCAGCATGGCAGCAGTGGTTCCATGATTGGACAGCCCAAGTGGTCGCTTCCCAAATTTTAACCTCCAATCTGCGCTCCGACATAGCGAGCGCTTTCATGAACTTATGAGTACTGTTGAGCAACCGACATGATGAATGGTTTCACATCTTCAGCGGGAAACCAGGCATTTTGTTCGGGTGATAATGTCGACACGAAGGTATGATATCCAATGTGATCCGAAGGTGTGTTGGGAACAACCACTTGCTTTGAAAAGCGTGTTTTCGAGTTGTTTCTGTCTGCAACCATCCAACTGCAGTTGAAGCTGCGTGGTGGTTTTCAACCACCAGCACATGCAGCACATGCACATTGGTAAGCATCATCCCAAAGGGAGAAAACAGAAACATGGCTGAAACCAGAAGATTGTTAGCTCTGGTATTCAGCTGTTCTCTCTGCTAGCAGTGCTGGCGAGTTACCTCTTGTTGTTGCTCATGGTGCTTCTGATCTCATCAATTAACCACAATCATTAACCACCTATCATCAGCCACCTATCATTAACCACCTATCATTAACCATCTATTAACATCAATGAACCACTACTATTAAGCAAAATCTGTTGCTTCTGGTGATTGTGATCATGCCAGGCCACTCCAGATTGGAAGGGAAGTCGTAATTCACCACATAGCGCCTGAATCCAGCTCCGAACAAGGGCTGGAGCAGTCATGAATGGTGCGGTTCGTTCAGGTGACCAATGAATGGTGACCCTGGTGGGCAAGAGTGGTTAGTTCGAATGGTTGAGGATGGCGAATTATCAACCGAAAGCTCACAATCAGAAACGATTGATGCTTCATGAGCTCAACAAATGGTGGTTTCTCAAAAAAGGGGACCCAAAAAATGGTTGGTTTACTACTATAAATGGTTAATAATGGATGATTTGGGGGTACCCCTATTTTGAGAAACACCCAAATCATGATCAAGCACGATTCGCCATTCTCAACCAAGCCTTATCGGCCAAGCTCAAGCAATCTTCACCACATATCAGCCAACGATTCCAATCTCAAGCAATCTCAAGCCATCTTCACCAAGCATCAGCCACCACTACCCATCATTTTTCCCCAAGAAACAAGTGGTCCGCACCTGGGGCCCAACCCTCACGCAGCGCCCGGCTGTGCCAGGCTGACGAGTGGCAAATGCTTCACATGAAGCCCTCGCGCCGCAACGTCTGTGGCCACCAGCACTTGCATCTGCCCTGCCTGGGAGCACAACTGTATCAACTGTCCCCAACCACGGGGGTTGGTCGTACCGGTGCCGTGTCTCAGCGATGCGAATCGCATGTGGTTGCCGGTGAGCGGCAAACTTGGCAGAATCTTGCTGAGGTGAAGGTTCGCCAGGTTGATGCTGAGACACTGACTTCGTCACTAGCAAATTCATACCAACCTGAATGAATTCCCACAAGCAGAGCAATCCCTATGCTTCTCTATGAATGTATTACTGATTGGTGGTTGCAACCCATCCCATAAAATATGTTCTTAGATCATGATCCCCAGGTGTGGTTGAACATCTTTGAAACGACCAACCAGATTATTGTCAACCAACATAAATCATGAGCCGTTTATGAATCTCTAAGCAACCAGGACCCTAACGATAGCGCTATACTTTAGCATTTACTTGCTATTCACCAACACATTAGCGGTTTATTAAGCATTGACGTCCACCAGAAAAAATCCTTCAAACCGTGTACGGCTTCATGCCGCCTTGAACATGGCCAAGGCGTTCTCTCGCTTCACCTGGGGTGCCGTCTCTTCATCGGTTCCTCGAAAATAACATGAGTTTTACTAAGGTGAATGGGTTGGTTAACAAGCTGATTAAAATGGTGGTAATGGTTGATGCTGGTTAACTAAATGTTGGCCATGTGATGATCAATGATGGTTCCTATGTCCCTGCAACATGGCTTCCACTCTGGAAAATCCCTGCGATCCCTGGTTGGCTTCAGCAGAATCACTGTAACCAGGCATCCCATGCGGTCATTCCCATCCAGTACAGGGTCCCATACGTCCAAAGTATCCGATGATTCGTATTTGGAATCTCCTGCAAGTCATGCCAAGATTTCCTTGTGATCCCAACATCCAATGTCAGTACCTCGAGAGACGCCCAACGACCCGCACCCCACATTTGACCAAGACCCCCCCACACCTCTCCATTGGTATGAATCTCCTATAACGACCATTAGAAATCAGCGAATCATAAACTAACAAATGACTAATCGTGGCTAATTGGTTTGCAGTCGGTTGATTGATTGCTAACTTGTTGACCATGATATACAATACCCAAACAATTAAGCATACAAAATCCTCATGAGCCATCATAAGAAAAAGTGTAATCATCAATTAATCGATCAACCCTCAGTCATATTGGTTTCTGGCTACTTGATTAAACATTACCAACTTAACGATATCAAAGTATATCCTCCACAATCAATATACCATCATTGAGTGATTAATCATCCATAATTCACAATAACTAATCATAATCAACCAATCAATATACCATAGTAAACCAATAGTCAATTTGCATAACATTATCAACATAATTATCTTGATGGTTGTTAATAAAACTAATTAATCTTACTAATCAATAATTAGTTTGATTATGTTTGATTGACATTACTAACATAATAAACCAACAAGCAGCCATCATTGATGCTGTCAACCATTCTCCGGAGCAACTCACAGAAGTCTTCGCCTGGGGGATGCCAGAGTGTAAGGCCTCGCAGTGGTGCTTGTGTTTGCCTCAGCCGCTGGTGCTACTCCAAGGACCATTGGATGCTCATCGATGAGTTGGATAACATGACATAACATGACATAACATAACATTTTTTTGGAACACAACTGTGACATAACCAACAAGATGATGTCTTGGGACATAGTGAAATGCGACACAACCAAGAAGAACGGTGCTCCAATGTGGGATATGAAGAACGAACATGCGAAGGTAACAGCCGTAGCTCGGATCAGCGTGATCATCCCATGACCCTCAGCCACCAGGTGGGTGCTGGAATCCTTGGCCGTTTCATGGACGAATAGATTGATTCAACCGGCAAATGCTCCAGCCGCTGAAGTGATTCTTAGGAAATTTGTCACTCTGCTAGTTCTACTAGGAGTGTTTCTTCGTTGGATGACCCTTGAAGCTTCAGTTATTGAGGCAATAAGCACGGGCTCAGATGGACCATGTCCCAGCTTCCCTAGGGCAACGGCGAAGGAATCCTGTGACAGACTTCAGGGTCTGGATCTTGTTGCCTCAGCAGCGTTTCAACTATGGTCCATCTTCGCACCAATGGCGGAAGCGCTATGGCGATATCTATCTATCTAATCTCATCTAATCTCATCTAATCTGATCTGATCTAATCTCATCTGATCTAATCTACAGTAATCCAATCTATTCAACTCAACTCTACTCAACTCTAATATGATCTAATCTGTCCATCTATCTTCAAATATGAACATCTAGCGCGCCATTTCACTTATTGGATCGGTGCTACGCACCGGCTGTTTTGCATCCACAGTCGCTTGGAATGTGTGCTTGCTTGAAGCGGTAATCATCAGAGCGGGGGAATAGGTTCAGGAGATCCAATGCAAACATCCATTCCGAATTTATTGTAAGGTGTTCCCACGCAGAAGCGTAGACGTTGGCCATGCAAACAAGTGGAATCTTTACTATGTTTGGTTGGTGGTTTCAACCCATCCGAACATTATTTGTGACATTGAGCCAACATCTCAAATGGTAATGAAGGATGAACTTTACAAACTACAACACCCGCAATTACATATTCATGCCAAGATCCTGCACATGCATTTACTTGCAAAACCCACGGGCCATGGGCTCGGATCTAGATGTGTTGACCTGAAAAGGGACATAATTCGTAATTCCATGGGGCTGCGCCTCTTGAGACAACTGTCTGGATGCAAGTCACATGTTCTCCAGATTTCTAAGTCTGTCTTCTGATATTGCCTGCGACTAAAGCTCCGTCTAAACATTTTGGACCAAATGCCAAACATGTTGTTTTCACGTACGTGGATGTGCGGTTTGGGTCTACATGTATGTTCATGTATGTATGCATGGATATGCATACCACTACATAGTATAAAATACCAATATGCGTACACTCATATAATATAACAATCATCGTTCTATCGATCGATCCATCGATTCATCCTATCTATCTATCTATCTATCTATCTATCTATCTATCTGTCTATCTCAGTGACATTTCCTTTCAGCTAATCTGTCCGTTGTCAGCACCTTCCCGGCGTCTCTCGCAGTTGGATAAAGTTCGAACCTTTTTCCGCATCGCTCAGGTGGGGAATTCACCCATGGGTACCCCTGAGTCATTTCAATTGGTAACTCCTCAGCTTCCCAAATTGAACAATGCACCCATGGTGAACAACCAATTTAAAAGGTCAAAAAGTGCTACAGCTCACCATGGCATGGCTGGTGCTTCCAACGATCTTCTCGCCACGGAACGACTCATGCCTCCTACAAGCTCACCGAGATGCAAAAAATGATGATCAGGGCCTTGTGACGCGCCTCAGTCTCGAAGGCATGGACATCGACCAACGGAGATCTGGGAACCGCTGGGCACACCCCGTCCTCCCGTAGAGGATGGCCATCCACGTAAATCAGAAGCGATGAAGGCGACGTTCATAAGTCATCTTCGGCCCTATTCAGGATTGGTTCAGAGCCCCCTGGTTTCTACACCTCAAGAAGGGGTTAATAATGAACAAAGTGGTCAAGCGGTTTGATGCTGGTTGGGTTTTGACCCCTTGAATGTTTATGTTGGGACTCTGGATTCGGATCCAGTCGTCAGTCTGCTTTTTTGAAATCTCTAATGCATGAAGCTGTGCTTTCCATCTTGCTTGGAAACATACACCGGCGGGTACGCACAATTGATGTACGACCATGTTGTTGTAATTCCTGGAAATTACAGAAAGGCCTTTTTATCTATCTAATTTGCTTATTCATTCATTTGTTATCTATTCATTGATTCTTTTCGTATATGAACGGATATGTGCTCACATATGGCTGCTTCTCAAAATAGGGGTACCCCAAAAATGGATGGTTTGTTACTATGAATGGTTAATATTGGATGATTTAGGGGTATCCCTATTTTGAGAAACTACCATATAGAGAAACAGATAGATCCCAACAAGTGCTGCCCCAAGGACTCCAGCAGTCAGCCGGCGTGTCTTTTTGCTGAGGCCAAGGACTCCTTCTTCTTTCTCCTGGGAGCACTGGGGAAACGCCAATGGCGGTGCCCAGCCATAGCCAAGCATTTTTGAAGCCACAAGAAGGGTTGAAACCATTCATAAGAGTTATAAGCATTAAAATTGTCAGAAATTGATTAGTTTATCTTGAAGCCATGATAAGGGTTGAGTAATACATATATAACTAAGCATCTTTTAAGCCATTTTGCGTCGTAAAACTACCCATTCTCAGCCATAATAAGGCTTGACAATGGCCCATTGATGCTTGATTTATGCTTCACTAAGTGGATAGTGAATCACTTAGTTTGTCTATTCAAGCAATTGATTGATTGGGCTCCCCCAATGGGCTCCCTTACTGTTCGTTGCACACCCTCCTGGGATGGTGCCAGCCCAAAGATCCAAAATGGCAACGGTAGCGTGATGCCCATTGGGCGACACGGAAGGAGGATTCTCATCTACCCATCTTGATTGGTTGGTGTTTAGTTGTCCATCCCGAAAATCGATTGGTGAATCAACCAACTGATTTCTAATGCAGGGCTGCAGGGGAAATATAATATGTTAAAAAACCGCCAACTAGTAGCATTACATCTGACAGGTCACAGGGCATCTTAAAACTCAAAGTTCACGCGAGCTCCGCAAAGCAACTGCACCGCACTGAGACTTTTTCAAGAATGTTGAACCAACCAGCAAAGCAATATTCGTGCCACCGTACGTTCACCATCTGCAAGTCCAAGGGAACCAACAGGGAAATAGATATGAACAGGTTGATAATGGTTAATCCAATGATTGATTAATAATCAGTAATAACTAATAACCAAGAATCAACAAATGCAATTCCATTGGTCAATGACATACTCAACAATTTAAACTTGGATTTCCTGCCAACCAATGGATTTCCGGCTTTGGATTTTGTGAACTTCATTGATAGCCTCAAACCTCAACAGAGTACAAAGTTCTTCCCCCCATCACGGAAACCTGCTGGCTGAGTTTCAGCACCGCAGTCAGCGCCAACTGAAACAGCCATCAGCCCTTTCAGCACTTACCCGTGCTACGGTCCGGTCCATGGGTCCCACGGAACCCGAGACCCACCCTGGAACAACAGCATCCAACATCGGCCCAGCCTGCTGGCGAATCTTGTCCATGAACCTCAACAGCTTTCGATTCCTGAGCATCCGATGGTGCTCTGAGTTTCTCTCGTGGTAAGTAGCAACAGTAGCGTGTACGGTGGTTTCTCAAAATAGAGGGGACCCAAAAATTGATGGTTTACTGTTATTTTAGATGGTTAATATGGGATGACTTGGGAGACCCTCATTTTGAGAAACACCCATGTCAGTATCTGGTTGTTGAAGCATCCGTATGAAACATATTAATCCACCAACCACTTGGTAATACATTTGGGAAAGCAAACCAATGTTTGAAACCACCAACTGGGTATCCTATCACCGCCTAGTGACAACTGGTCAATAAGCCTCTGGGAGATTATCTGGGGAATTCTCGGTTTCAACATCTATATACATGGGTGATTGTTCACTGCTCAGTCAATCTGCCAGACAGTACCCACCACGATCCAACTACGATCGATGGTAGCTGGGGTCATTCATGGTAGCAGGAGCAGTGTGGCCGACGTGACCAAGTTAACTTGCAGCTAGTTCTACCATACAGAATCTCTATGGCTGTGGGTCAAAACCCTTAGTCCCCCTGGTTCCCCATCATTAACCATTGGTTTCCCTTTAAAATGGTTGGTTATTATACCCCATGAAATTGGTTGGTTAATATGGACCCACTGCCATCAGCCGAATCTCTTCATGAACCTATGGGGGATCATCATCCACATCAGCCAGGTCACTTAGCCGGCCCGGTTCTATCAGCCATCGTTGGCCCGTGAGTTTCATTGGTTAACACATCGAATCATTGGCCAAGTTGTGGGGCTGTCCTTAGCGCTCGTAGCATCCATCAGTCAGGATGCTTCAGGATGCTGATTGATATTGCAGTCACTATTGACCATCAATCAGCATCCTGAAGCATCTCTAACCGCCCTCCTCAATAACCGTCCTTATCCTTAACCTTCTTAATCATCATTAACCATCATTAACCATCACTAAGCATGCCATGTACTCATGACTAACCCAGCCCCCACCATTGTAACGAATCACCCTTGTGAATCATTCGGCCGGTACCAAGCATGAACACTTCATGAACGACAGCCACTGGCACTAGAACCGTTCACGAACCATCCTTTAGCCAATGGTATAACATTACTATAATCAAAATAGTTAACCACCAGTGGTTCCTTTAGCCACTCAAAACCACAACCAACCACTTCTATACTTATCCACTATCCACATGAATATACCACCAAAAAACGTCACTAACCATGATTACAATCACAATCATCATTGATATAGATAAACAAAAACTGCGTCATGAATATGCAACAATAACCATACCACTCTGAACCATTCATGAACAATCAGTAGCCACTATGAACGGTGAAACTAACCACTACTTTCCGTCTCATGTGAACATAATCATGGACGTCACAATTTTTCATCAATTCTCCAGTCTCAACCCTTGTGAACATAACCATGAACATACCCATATCAATTCTCAACCCATGGGTTCGCTTCACTCAACTCATGGTTCCCTTCACTCATGACTTCAACATGCCATGCCCCCGTCCTCAACTCGTCCCCGGGACCCCGTGCTTCTTGTGCTCCGCGCAAACGTGCACCAGCTGCGTGATGTCTTTGCTCACCGTCAGCGTGGAGCCAGCGCGCTCCGGCGCCTTCTCGGCATCAGGCGGCCTGCCACCAGGCAGCTGACCCTGCCGAGCTTGGAACCGATCCATGGCAATGGATCATGACATTACAAGCATCAGCGATGACGGTCATTTTCCACTATGACTAAGCAGTTGACACTTAATGACATTACAGTAAATGACGTTACCGGGCATCAACAATCATTTTCCATCAGGACAACATTTCCGAATGTCACTAACCATTCTCATCACCAAATGTCAGTAGCCATCCTCATAACTCACCACCGGCCTCGTTGTCTCGCCAGGATCTGGCCCTGGCTTGGCGGCTCGCTCATCAGGGCAGGGTGGAGGGTAGCGGTCAATAGGAACCAACCAACCAATGGTTAACAAATGGTGCTTACTATAGTGGATAATAGTGGTTATTATAGTGGATTACTAATGGCTAACTATTCTTGGTGCTTACTATAGTGGATAATAGTGGTTATTAATTATAGTGGATTACTAATGGCTAACTATTCTTGGTGCTTATTGTAGTGGATAATAGTGGTCAATCAAGGCTTATAAACGATTTCAAAGCCAAAACTAGGGGAAATACAAACTATACGTGGGGAAAATGCGAGGGTATCATGCCATCAACTGGTTAATACCGACTACTACTTAAGTGCGTAATGGGGGATACACGGGGAAAATAACCAACAAGAATGTGGGGTATAAATGGGGATATACCAGCTTTACATGGGGAGCTGGGTCAATATTAACCAATCAACAGCCATGGGTAGGTCATCATCGCAACAGCCAGACTAGCTTGGTCAGTGATGGGATGTGAACTAGGGGAGGTTATGAAGCCACCGGATTTGTTGATAGGAAAATCTGCAAAAAAACACGTAAAGATCGTAAAGACCAATTACAGTGGTTCCCTGGAGATTTTCCCAGCGTGTATTTGTGGGATAGGCATCACATAATGAAGTCCATGGAGGACATGTCAACCGCCAGGAAATGAACTACAGGATGGTGCAGCTGCCAACCACCAAGCCCTAGATGCCACAAGCCATAGATGCTCATTTCAAGGGAACTACTGTATATACAGTAGAAGGCAACCGGAAGGTTCCATGACGAGTGGTCAGGGGTCTGATCAAGCTGTCCATTGTATGGCAACCCCTAATCATACTTCTTTCTTGGAGTATGATTTATACCAGAAGTGGAACTTATCTGATTTAACAAGCAGTGTGTAGACTGGGTAAATTCCCTTATCAATGGCACAATGAGTTGAAAACCAGTGTGTATAAGGTAGTTGGATGATCATCCCACTGCTAGCAACTGGTTAGTAACCATGATTAGAAACCTATTTATCAGGTTGAAACATGTCATAAGACCCATGTATACAAGGTACACCGTTGATGAGTCTGGAAATCTTGTGGAGACTTGCAGGTGCTTGCCACGCGTGCCATTGCTGGATTTCCCCGAGAACGAACCAAGCACCACTAAGTAACGACACTTGTGGCTGGTACGAGGTCTCTGTTGGATGTACTCCTGCTGTCCTACCGGGTAGTTCATAAAAAACAGCCATCCTTCAAAAACAGACGTGAAAGTTGTTAAGCCCCCGTTCCCCCTTTTTCAATGTTGGTGGAGTTTTTGGGTCGCTGGCGGCGTTCAAAAAAAACAGCCATTTCTGCTCTTGCTGCGGGCAGCCTTACCGTCAACATTGACATCGGGGTGCAAGGGGTTGCCATTGTCTTAGCGGTGCTTCATCTCGGATGGCTGTTTTTTCTGAACTACCCGGTATCTCTGGAGATTGAAGGCTACTAACCTTCACCAACCTTAACCAGCCCTAACCGACCTGAACCAACCCTCACCGACCTAAACCAACCTAAACCACCCAACTTTAACGCCCCAAGCCCCAAATTCAACGGCTCTTGATCAGCGCCCTGAAGGGCAACTTCCCAGCTCGCCAAGGCTCCCCGCCTGTCTCAGCGCCAACGTCCACAGCTCCCACACGAATCTCAAAGGCGCTGAGGCTTCCAAGACACCCGGGCCGATCTCGATCTGTTTGCTACAATGAATGTATCATGCAATATTATGCACTTCTACATGTATATATGATGTAAACATACATGATTATGCATATATTTACAGATATCTTTGTCTGTACAAACATGAAATGTATATGCAAACTTTCAACAGAATATGTATATCATCCTAGATCAATATATACAGCTAGAAATCCATGTGTAAAAAGATGTATTCACTTTAGATATCTCAAACTATGTACTTATACGCAGCAGTGTATCCATGTGGTCATCAATCCATTGCTTCATGTACTTGTGCGTTCATTCATTGATCCATTTTCTTTGTTGCAAGAGTCATTCGGTCCATGATACTATGCACCAATCGTCAACAAGAATGTGGACATGTGCCCTCTTCATACTGTTCCACTTGGTGACTAAACTCATTTTCCCTATATGATGGTGGTTGAACCCCATCTCAAACATATGAATGAACTCAATAGGTCATTCACATCGGGCACATAAACAATACACATTTGAAACTGCAAACCAGCATTGTATATATTGTATAGGCATAATGACATCCATGAAGTTTTGCCGCTGAAGCCTGCGAACCTGGGTAAAAGTTTTACTTTTGGGGCGAGCATCTAGAAATTAATGCGCAGGGGAGTACCCCCAAATCATCCAAGAATCAACACTTTCAACTTTCATGTGAAAAAAACACGGACCAATGCTTGTGCAACCAGGTTCTGGTGGGGAGCGAATGGTTGGTTGTTCCGGAGCTCTATCGAAACTTCCTTGGTGCTTGTGGAGAAGACTTGGGGATTGCGAAAGTTTGTGTGCAGCCTCCTGTCGGCCTCAATTGTGTAGCTGGGGTCGGGCAAAACCTTTGTTCAAACAGTGTATTCTGAAGCTGGTCTATTCATCCAACGATCTGTACTTCTCCTTTTCGCCACAAAAGAAACTGCCCGGCACACCCGCATCCACGGACTGAAGAGTGAACAGGTTTCCCTGGATCAACCACCATTTCTTTCGGAAGTCTCCATCCGTCTTTGACAGTGATCCATGTCCTCGTAGTTGGATAATCGCCATGACAAACACCCGAGTTTGAGGATGTCTGATTTTGATCTATCTTCACGTGCTGGTTCAGCTCGATCCCAAGAGCCCGGACGACAACCTTTTCAGGGAAAGTCATCCATCTGTCAGCGGCCTGCCGCTGATCAACACGTGCGACTTCATGCAGGAATCCAGACATGGTGGGACCTTCAAACTTCTGGTGCCCCATGAGCTTCTGGATTTCATCTGCAACAATTTCTTGCTCAAACCTGGATCCTCTCACTGATTAACCCCTGACCATCCCTGGCCAACATCAGTAGCATCTATGCAATGCACCTTTTCAGGGCTAGCGGGACACCTACTGGGGGCATCCCCCTCCGAATGGTGATGCTGCTGCGAATCAAGCCCCAACCGTAAAAGCATTCCCTCATCTTTACCTACTTCATCATTAGTTAGTCATTATTGATCATTGATTAATTGACTATGAATTACATCATTAACCACCATCAACCACCATTAACCACCATCAACCACCATCAACCACCATGAACCACCATTAACCACCATTAACCATTGGGAATCACAGCCCAAATTTTGGTAACGATCAGATCCTCGACCTGTCGAAGGCGTTCCGGGAAGGTGGCCGAGAAGAGCAGACACTGCCGGTCTCGCCGCACTGCCTGGCACCCGGCGCAGCCACCCAGCCGTAGCCAGCCATCTGACCCCCGCTGCTAAGGACACCCCAACTGCTTGGTTTTTCACATCTTCACCAGTCACAACATGTCACAAGCCCATGCTTTTTTTGATGAAAACATGTTGGGTAATGGTTAACGACTGATGGTTAACAACTGATGGTTCACAACTGATGGTTAACAACTGATGGTTCACAACTGATGGTTGACAACTCATGGTTAACAACTCATGGTTATAACTAGTTTCTAACAACCATGCTTGTGTTCAAAAACATGGCGTCAAGGGTTGAACGACATGGTGTAATTGAAAAGCCATTGGCAATGAGAAAGCCACACAAGCATTGATGTTTTGCATCCGAGAAAATAGAATATCATTGCAAAATATGAATTGGCATACACTTCGGGAATCAACAATATCTAACAATCTAACATGGCTGGCTGAAAAATGGAAATGTTCGTTCAGTCGTTCATCTGACAGTACTGGAGTTTTGGTTGTCGTGCTCAATGGTCAAAGGGTGATCAAAAAAAAATCAACAACCCTAAAGGACATGCTAATATGGAGCTGGGGGACTTTGGTATTCCCATATTGGTTCATCATAGCCAATGTCAGCGCATCAGTTGATCCCGCGATCCCTTTGATATGCCTCCTGGTTGCTCACATCCCATGACCAAAATGGTCTAACTGTTGGGTTGTTTGTTTCGCTGTCGGGTGGCTACTGGTTGGTGGTTGAATCATCCCGTCATGAAAAGTATGCGCAAGTCAACCAACCAACCGTTTCTTCATACATATGGGATAGTAAATCATGTGAATCAAACCACCAACCAACGTGAATATTGAGCCAGCTCGCCGCCGTCAACATGCCCCGACCAGTGGCTGTACCTGGCCTTGGCGACAGCATCCAGTTGCTCTTCGAAACCCAGCTGCAACATCTTGTCGGCCTGATCGATGGACAGCATTTTCTGGAATCATCCCTTTTTCTTTGGAGGCAAATGGTGGTTTCTTAAGCCATAGGAGTAGCCCAAAATCAACATGAACCATTGTGAATAAACCAACCGTTTTTGGAATACCCCTAGTTCGAGAAGCCGCCAAAAGGTGGAAGATTTGCTTGAGTTAAAGGAAGTACTCAGCATGATTCACTTCACAATAAGTGAATATCACAGCGAGTATTGCCTGCAACATCACTGCAATTCCTCATATGGCAGTGGGTCAGTTCACCCTTAGTCCCCCTGGTTTCCCTATCATTAACCAGCTCGTTTTGCCTATAAAATTCTTGGTGAACTTATCCCCCATGAAATTGCTTGGTTAAGTGGGTGTTTCTCAAAATAGGGGTACCCCTAAATCATCCATTAATAGTCATTTATAGTAATAAGCCAACCATTTTTTGGGGTTCCCTATTTTGAGAAACCACCAAGTGCCAGCTCCCCAGCTCGCTCTATGACAGCACCATCGCAGCAGCGATTTTCGCGCTGCTGGGCCTCATCCAAGACCAAAAAGGTCACGGAGTCCAAATTCAAAGCGTTGAGGCCCAACAGGTCCAACCTCGGTTGTGGCACCCCCATGGGTTCATCACAAGTGGCGGTGCAGTTTGCTGCTTTCTTGGCAATGCCGTTTGGGCCGTTTTGGTGGACTTGGTGGTTGCAGATGGTTAGTTGATCAAATTCACTAACCAATAAGAAACCATTGATCCATTGCCAGTGATTCTCAGTCAAGGAATATAGCCACCACTAGTAGACTTCGTGCTCACGGTGCTGGGCCCTCCAGCAATCGGCCAGGCGTTGCGGAGAGAACCTGAGCAGCGCGGCAGTTTTTAAGTTATGGTTGGTGAGTGGTTAATGGTTAGTGCTTGGTTAATCAATGGTTAAAGATGGCAGTTAATGATGGTTCATATAGAGAATCAATTTGGATTCATGGTGGTTTTATCTGGTTGACAATGGTTAAGAATGGTTTCAGGAATGGTTTAAATAAGGATTATGTATAATTCATAATGGTTAATTATCGGGGATAATAACCAACAATAAAACCACTATGGTGGCTGATGATTGGTGAACGGTTGGTTAATGCAGGGATGGCTAATGGTGGTTCGTGGTGACTGATGATAGTTGATGATGGTAAATGATGCTTAGTACCGGTTCGTCAATGATGGCATATATTGGTTGGTTAGTGATGTTTAATGATGGTTCGGAAGGGTCAGTTGTGGTTGACAATGATCACTCATGGATGACTGAAGATGATAAGAGCCAGAAAAAAGCAACGGCGGGGGTTGTTTGTAGCATTGCCCTATGGTGTTTCATCATTGAAGATGATCATTTTAGAATGGTAGCTGGCGTGCGGCCGGACACCCGTGTGGTACCCGCGGCTGTCCAAATTGGTTCTGCCACTAATTACTTCTAGATGTACACACGCAACACACACACACACACAAAGGCAATGATCAAATTACAGCAAATCCAAAAGTCCTCCTCCACAATTATAGTTCCTTGTACGGGTTGATCCAACATGTTCTATTTGCCCCAGTCAATCCCATGTCTACCACAGCAAGTATTCAGATAATAACAGAAGTTGCATCAAGTCGCTGTGTACTTCCCAAAAGAAACTTGACTATCTACGAACGGGAGTATACCCCAACCATCTATAAAGAAAAAGACCGTTTTCTTGGCCGTCGATGCTTCTGGATAGCGCCAATGATTTAATCTTCTTGCATGTACCTGCAATCCAAGCATGAATCTGTGGATGTCCATGCCGTCTGTATGATATTTCCAACAAATCCTGATAATCATACAATTGTGACATCATCAAAACATGAATCACACAGAGTATCATTTTGGCACAGCACTGTTCTACCAATCGTTGTTCAGCCCCAAGTGCAGTGCTTCCCTTCATCTTCATTCAGCTTCTCCAACCAACAAATTCAGCTTATCCATGTGGGCGTTTCTCAAAATAGGGGACCCCCAAATCATCCATGCATAATAACTTTTCCTGCAAAACCAGCCATCTTTGGGGTTCCCCATTTTAAGAACCCCCCATGTGGGTCCCCACTCCCACAGGTACCAGGCCCTCACCACGGCAGCGCGAGACCGCTCTGCCTCCGGGCACCCAGAGGTCAGGAGCTGGTCCAGCTGCACCTCTTTGCCAACCTCGGTGAACCGATGCCTTGCATGTGGTCTACTTCAGGTGGGAGGTGACAAAACGTGAGAAATGTCATGAGTTTTACGGCCATGTTCAGCCATGTTCGCCATGCAGGATTTTTTCCGGTGATACGTCATGAAAGATCAGCCATACTCAGACAAATTCAGCGGTAATGTCAGGACCGTGGGACGTAAGCATCAACTTTCCAGGTTGGAGAACTCTTCGAGAACTGGCATCGCGAATCGTGCAGGTGAATCATTGACAACTAGACTGCTATCAACGATCTAAAACTTGAAAATCCCTTTGAATTGGTTACCACTGTTGTGCTGGCGGTGTTGCTGATGTGTTGGTGCTGTTGTTCCCACAGAAAAAAAACAAGTAGGAACAGGCAAATGCATGCATTCCTAGCAGGAAAACCTTGGGTTGAATGGTTTACCCTCGGCTTTTTTTGAGCTGGCAATGTAGATTCTACCATTTTGAGATTATTTGCCCGATAAACATGAATAATCTTCCATCAGCTTGACCTACCAGAGGGCAAAAACAGTGGGCGAACCATATCATACGATAATTAATCACGAGAAACCTTTGGTCTACGCAACAATCATTCACCCTCAAACATAAGGCTGTAGGTCAATACTTTGTCCCTCTGGTGAAAACTCCCCAAGTGACCAGGCACCCGTCGAACGGGGTGGGGACGTTCATCCATCCCTTTGGGGTTGACCCATAGCCAGTTCACCACATCCATCAGCCATGACCCACGAAGTCGTGTCATGAAGTCATCAAGAAAAAGGGTATGCCAGCTACTTTAGTCTCTGTGTACTGTGTATTGATCATGAACCATAGCCATATGGTGGTTTCTCAAAATAGGGGGCCCAACAAATGCTTGGTTTATGGCTATAAATGGTTGGTATGGGATGATTTGGGGGTTCCCTATTTTGAGAAACCACCATATAGCTAGTATATCCCCTTGTCTTTTTGCTTATTCTCAGCTGTACCATTTACCTACTAGAATTCACCATTACGCTGGTCCAGAACCATATAATTGGTTTCCCATGTATCCCCTATTGTTATATCGAACTGTTGGGATGTGAGCAATCATCCATTTGGGGAGGCTATTGGTAATGACCCACAACCATATCATTCATTACTTGATATATCCCGTATTGTTGTTGGTTGCTGTCACCCATTATCAACCGTCAGACGGTATTGCCCTGGTATCAACCACTGACCAAGTAAAATTGACCATTGTTGGTTGGTCAATATTGGTAGTGACTCAAAAGCCAAATGGTGGCTTCTTGAAATAGGGGAACCCCTTTGAATCATCTAGTTTAAATCATCTGCGAACAGGTCGCAACAAATCGGCCCTTCCGGGTACCCACTTGCACTAAAAGAAACGGCTGGAAACTAATGGATTGTTGAATTAGTCCTTCCAATCCACACAAAGTAGATGGAAAACTCATTGAATTAACTTCTCTGACGGACCACATGAAGTGCCTGATAAATCCGGTCGTCTCTTTGATGCCGTTCAGCGATAGGGATTTCAGCCAATGGCGGTGTTTCCAATCTATTAACCATTTACACTTTCAAACTGCAAACCCACCAGTTCTGGGGGCGCCCTATGTTTTGAGAAACCGCCATATAGTACCCAGTAGTTGTTCAACAAATTTTGTTGGCAATTATCTCCAATTAATCCCTATTATGAACCATTATCAAATCATTTCTACGTCCGGACAAAATCGCACCACTAGTTATGGCTAATTATTCGTTTATTAAGCATTAACTGACCACTATTAAAGACTATTGCTAACCATGGGTGCGGTAGTGACTCACAACCATACCATTAAACAATTCAGCGTCACCAGGTCATGTGCTGGTTGGTTCAGGGATCTGACGCCGCCGTATATGGCCGCGCAGCGGAGCTTCAGAGCTTGCCTAGCGAAACCACATGGTTGATATGCATGGATATTCAATGTATATATGGAAAAATTGTTTAGATAAAAATTAAAAAACACACATATATATATATATATATGCACAAATATGTGAAAATGTCATTCCAAACAAATGAATATCAAATAAGAACGAATATAGCGGTTACGCGTGGTTATACAGATATGGTTTGTAGAGGCATTGTATTGAAGAATTCATGGTTGATGCTGCTGTGATTGATCCTCCTTTTGATGATGGTGGTTCATGGCCAAGCGATGAATCGATGGACAATGAAAACTCAGCAAGACAAAATAAATCAGCAAATCAATGAAAAACACATGTATCAATGAGCGAGCTAATGCAAATACATCTGCACACAAATCGCAATAAATGCCTTTGGAAACAAACCCGCATGGCACACCATGGTTGGCAAGTCGCCGAATATGTTTCAACATTGTTGAGAATTACAAGTTTTGGCTGACAGTTTTGATGGCACACCGTCACGACAGCGTCAAGCCTTGGTATTGAACTTTTGCTCATAAAAAAAACAAGCGTTTCAATGCTAGATCTGAATGGCAGGGACGATTTCAAGCACTACTGCTCCAAGGAACTTGCAAAGAGTATTGTGAACATGCTTTGGTAGCAACCCCGCATGGCACACCATGGCTGACAAGTCGCCGGAGATGTTTGAAAACCGTTATTAAATCAAACCTTGGGCTGAAAATTCCAAGGGCACACCGTCATAAAAGCGTCGAATCTTTGTCTTGAAGGTTTGTTAATCAAAAATACTTGTTCCATGCTCGATCTGCATGGCAGGGACAGTTTCAAGCAAAATGCTTTCAAGGAACTTGGAATGAGTCTTGTGAACATGCCTTTGGTAACGAATCTGCCTATGGCTGGATGTTCATCGAATGTGTGTCTCTGGTTTGTTGGATTTATGTTGTGTTTAGGCGGGGTGGGCAAGCAGGATGGCACACAGTGCTTGGGATTGTTTCACCGCTAGCTTTTAGGAATGCTCGCAGAAATACTTGAGGAAAAAACAGACTGCGCGAACGAGGCCCAAACGAGGTTCAAACGAGGTCCAAACGAGGTTCAACACGATCGCTGGGTGATCATGGATGGGCGCCTCTGCTAAACTTTCGGACTTAGAACCCGACAGAAAAACTAAGGAGCAACAGCAGCAGAACCAGCAGCAACAGCAAAACCAACAGCAGCAGAACCAGCAGAACCAACAGCAGCAGCGCAGCAGCAGCAGCAGCAGCAGCA
>VSDK01006747.1:463817-476905 GCA_009767595.1 Symbiodinium kawagutii | reverse complement strand
AGCAGCAGCAGCAGCAGCAGCAGCAGCAGCAACACAAACAGCAGAACCAACAGAACAAGCAGAACCAGCAGAAACAGCAGAACAAGCAGCAACAGCAGAACCAGCAAAACCAGGAGCAGAACCAGCAAAACCAGCAGGACCAGCAGAACCAGCAGAAATGGAAACAGCAATACTAGCAGAACAAGCAGAACCAGCAGAACCAGAACCAGCAACAACGAAAGAATCATGGAATCGATGCGACCCCATCCAAATAATTTCTTGTTTTCTGTAGGGCCTTCTTTTCTTTACATTTATGGTTTTTTGGTATGATTTCCTTCATGTTTACACGCATTTACTCAATAGCTTTTGGTCACACAGATTTACTTGATGATTTTGGAGATGGATTTCTGCGGGGCACACCCTTTCGCAACGACCCCCCTCAAACCTCTGTCCGTAAGTATGAATGATTGCATATCAAACATGCAGTGACTTTGTCACCTGGGAATATGTGAAGAGCCGTCCATTCGGCTGGTGATGTGCTTTGCGCTGGCTTCGTCCCCAAGGGTCAGGAAAATAGCTGGGTAGTGCAAAGGAATGCAAGGAGGAGATCGGTGGCTATTCTTTTAGTTGGTTGGAACATGGGAGATCTATCGAGAAGCTGGTGCGGTGAGGGTTGTCTAGAAGCATCATCTGATGAAGAATTTTCATGCAGGATTTCGCAGGTTGGGAATCATGTCGGTTGCGGTGTTTGCCGAATTTACACCTTATGCTTCGCTATCATCTCTGGTAGTTTCTGCAACAATTCACTCTCAAGCAACAGTTGAGCTGGTCACTCTGCACTTCGCACTTGTTTGATCAAACAAATATACCAGCGACACCGCAGGTGGCCCGACCGCTGGGCCAGCAGTGTTAACATGGAATCGCAAGAATATCAAACAGTGCGAGGCATGTCAAAATGTGCCTCAACAAGCAGAACGTGTACGACAAGAGAAATTTGACTCTGTAGCGACGGGCCGGGCCAACTTTCGCTGAGCTTGCGGAATCTATATTTGACCAAAGCGGCGCCGAAGCTCATCTAGGCGTAACGGCCTCCGAAAAAGCAAATATTTGCTGTCCAGACTCCTGCGCTGTCCGGGCCCAAGCAGGAACCAGTGCCACGAGGGTGTCCAGCCATCAAAATTTTGAGGCTACCCGTGGGACTCCTGCCTCCCGGTGCTCCGCCAAATCTTCTCTAGCTTTTGATGGGTCACCTGCGTCGTCCTCTGCAACTTCTTCGCCGTCTTCGTCGTCACTTTCTATAGCCCTGATTGTTTTGGGACCGTCCGCCTCCGGCAGTTGAAAAAACAACCCAGCTCTTAGCGGCAAAAGGCCCAAAACAGCAAGCGCCGCTGCGCCATCTGGGCAAAAGCTTGACTGAAAATCTCCTTGAAGGGCTGCCTGCAAAATTGTTTTGAAACGGTCGTGGAAAAAGTTGCCCTGCAAGCAAGAACATCCAAGCGGGGATCAGCTTTGAAACTAGCTCCTTGCCACCACGCCCATCAGCTCTATAGCATTGTCTGCGCGCGGGCGCGGCTGGAGCGCAGAGAAGGTCTGAGCTGTGTGTTGCCTTTTGGCACATGGTTGCGCGCCCCAAGCCTCTGTGCTTTGCGGGCGCCGCTCTTGTGGCAAGCCGCTTTGAAACTCTGCCAGGCCCAGCCAGCATCGCATGAAGGACGGGAACATCTTTACATCTCCAACGCCCAAGTGCTCTGCAAGCGCAGCCACCTTCCTCCTAACGCCCTCCCAAAAAGCAATAGCAAACTTCAAGTACTTGGCCCGGTCAAAACTGATACTGCCGGCCGGACCTTTTGCCAGGCTTGCTGCCCTGGCGCTCACCAACTCTTTCTGCAGCCTGGCGCTCCTCGACTTGCGCGCAAAGAGCGCAGCGCCTTTGAAAAATGCATGCCGGTTACTGGGCCTCGCTCCGGTCTGGCACCTCTGCTCCGACTTCTTTGATATTTAAAAATGTGTTAGCATTGGAAGCCGGCCTGCGCAAAGCCTGCGTTTCGCTTACACGCGCGCAGAGGGAGCCTACGCGGGGCTATGCTTTGTATAAAACTGCCATCCTATAGCCTCGTACCCCTTGAACCCAGGGCCCCAATTTAAGCTGGAATCATGTATAAAAAGTACTTTCAATCATCCAAAACAAAGAATACATAAACACACGCACACACACACACAGAAAAAACACATATTCGGAGCATCATGTATCATGGCATTACCTGGAAAATGAAGATTTTATATCAATGGAAACAATATATATATATATTATACAAATACCTGGCTGCATTCTTTGATATCATGGGGCAACCATTTTCAATGCAACACACACCAAACACGTCCAAATCGAGGTAATATTATCTAGATATCTAGCATCACAGAAACGCCAGCATTCAGCATTACAAATGGACGTATTTATATGAAATTGCTCGGCACCTACATGTGATTGAACATTTTTTTAAACGTCTGCCGACAGGGGCAAGGTTTTAGTGAGATTCGGTTTTGTTTTCGCCAGCGCGTCCACAGTTTCCAAGACATTTCGGAGTCCAGCAACGGTTCTTTCTCACTCCGGTTTCACTCTGCAAATGATTCTGATGTTGACGTTGAAGATGAAGCAGAAGAACTGGACGCAAGTTGTTGCCGCTTTTGCACGGGTTAGATTCAGGTGTTACAGTATCGCATCTAGACTTGAATATGGTGGCAATCTCTTGCAGAAAGGTTCTTGACATGTCTTCCTCATCCACATGCCCTAGTTTGCTGGGCCTTCTTAGTGGCAACCTCTTGCATAAAGGTTTCTTATTGATCTTCCCCACTCACATGCTCTGTCCTGCTTGGTCCGGCCGCATTTCTGAACCACGGGGCTGCCAAAGCGCTCACAATCTTCAATATATGAACTGATAGTCACTCACCGTATTCACTCTATCTACGTGGATGCGTGCACGTACATGTAGGATATTTCTGCACACACATGCCTGAGGTCCATCTTAACAGGAAGGAAAACAAACATTAGGAACATGGCCAAATCTTCTTACAAATTCGTCGCCCATGCGCTGCCTACGCGACGACTGCAAAAGCTTAGCCACATCAATGTGCCTTCGCCTTGCCTACGCCATCCGGCAAAATGCCTACATCCAACCATGTTGAGGGTAACTTATATATGTTAACTCTTACATGAATCCTTATTTCTATAAAACTAACTCTGCTCACATGAGATTTTCCATGTACGGCCGAGGGGCCCCACATTTTCATAGATGTACCATCCGCATTCTTTATCATTCATTCCAATCCAAATGCCGAGAAGTTTGAACGATCCGCAACCTGACAAGTCAGGCATGGATGAGTATCTAATATCCCTGTCCATACATTGGATAACCCAAGTCGCCATTCAAAGAGCTGCTTTTCTGTATTCAGAAGCACCTTTTTTTCATGAGCATATCCTTTGCGTCTGACCAGATATGGATACATACCCCATACATACACCTTTTTGATCCATTTAAGCAAATAAGCTACCTCCATCAAAACATCTAAAACTTCAGACAAATCTGTCACGCGTGAGCCTCATATGGCCGTGGGTCAAAATCCTGTACCCCTGGTTCCCCTCTCATGGGCTGTTTTCCCACTACTTTTGTTGGCGAACTTATCCCACACGATTGTTGGTGAATATTGACCCGGTCGCTCGCCATATAGTTGGTATATGCCCCACTTTGGTTACCGGTTACTTATTATCCACTATTATTAATCATTAACCAGCTATGCTTGGTCAACTGCTTGACCCGGTCGCTCGCCATACCAACACCTGGTTGGGAAGATCCTGGGGAAGCTTCCGATGTTGGGACGATGCCAGGCCCCGGGCCGGTCACCGTGAGGTGTGCCGTTTCGCTGGCCGCCTGGCCTGAGGCCTCCTTTGCCATTGAATTGGTCACTGACCTCCAGCAGAGCTGCCTTGATCGGTTCGTTGGTTCATTCGTTGCTTCATTCGTTGGTTCTGTTTATTGTTTATGTTGATTAATAGGTTCTATTACTGTTGATTAGAATTGGTTAATGTTGATTAATATTGGTTGATGATGGTTAATGTTGGTTAATTGATATTGATTAATAAATAATGTTTCTATAATGTTAATTGATATTGACTAATGTTGATCAATGCATATTAATGCCTCGTTTGAACAAAGCCCCAGTTGCGTTTGGTGAGTGGCGTTTGGTGTTCGGAAACATGTTGGCTTTGTTGAATCTCATGTTCCAAGGCTTTCCGTTGTAGCCAGGGGTTTTAACAAAATGATTTGTCTCATTTCCTCATTTTAAACCAGCTGGTATTAGCCCTCATGACAACCAACAGCTTTGTCTTGAGCCATGTCGAAGTCAATCTCGCGGGGATCAACCGAGCATCTGGCACCGCCATATCATCAACATTACCAACCAGCAGGCCCTACAATCTTAGCACCGGAGCTGCTTCTGAGCAGTTTCTCAGATCCTTCAACTCGTTAACACGATGGTTAATGTTTGACCTAATGATGTTATCAGTCAACTCCTTAATGTTTAACCTAATCATGTTAACAGTTCAAGTCACTCCACCAGAACTGACACCAGCCCCGCGTTGAGGCTGTCCAGGGTCCCGATGGACCACCTGTGTTCGACCCCACCATGAGTTCATCGGTGTCCAGCGGGACAACGCCACTGGGAACATACCATAAATGTTCATTGACCATACCATGTGATGCTTCAGTCAAGGTGGTTTATGATCGTTTATGATTCTATGATGATTCGTGATTGATGTTTCATTAATACACATAAACATTGAAATATTGATTGGTGATGGTTAATTCCTTGAAACGTGCCACCTTGATTAGCAGACATAAGCATACATGAACCACCTTGAATGGATCATCACTGATCCACATAAACCACCACAAACCATCAGCAACCATCACTCATCACCATTAATCGCTAACCATCAGGAGCCACCATTAACATCCATTAACCACAAACCACCATCTGAACCATCACGAGTCATCACTAGAACCACCTGATGGACCATCATTTGAACATCACAAACCAACCACCATAAATCGCTCACATGAACCATCATAAGTTATCACAACCAGCCACAACCATCATTTGGCTGTGGGTCAAAACCCCGTACCCCTGGTTCCCCATCATTAACCATTGCTTCTCCTATTGTTGTTGGTGGAAATCCCCCATTACTTGGTTGGTTAATATTGACCCATAGCCAACTGTCACGGTCGTCGCACCACGACTCATCTGGCATCACCACCGCGACTCACCACCGCCCAGCTGCTCTCATGTTCCACGGCCTGTGAGGCCAACTCCCGGGTGGGCAGCAACACCAAAGCGCCACAACCTCGGCGGGCGGTGACTCGGGGCGACGGCCGGGCGATGGAGATGGCACTCACATGGAGCACCCGGGGTACCACGTGGGAAATCCAACTAGGTACCACTCAGTTATCATCAAGTTTACTCAGGTTGGAAATCAGAGCCCTGAGTGTTTCTCAAGTCCTAGGGGTGCCCTCAGTTATCATCCAGTTTATTAACCATTTAGAGTTCTTTACCTGCCATTCTTGGGGCTCTCTATTGTGGGAAACCACCCGCATCAACAACAGCTGTGGGAGGCTCGCATCTCAGCATCGAACTTAAGTTCTCCTTCTTGGAGCCCTGCCCCGCCACGTGCACCCTGCGGCCAAAGCACGGATCCCATGCCCCATCCCAAAGGGGCTTGGACAATCATAGCACCGCTTGTAGCATCTTGTAGCTAGTTCATGCATATGTTCATGCTAGTTGATGACCGCATCATCCACTCATAGGAAACCCCACAGCCTTGCAAACCATGCTGACGAAGTGAAATCATCAAGCACAATCACACATTTAGTGGTTATATGGTAAATCAATCATATCCCAAAAACACAACAAAAACCTAAGTTACTGGGTATAAGCCATCAACCGTAGCTCACACATTTACATACATTTACTAGCTCATGTCCTGTTCTCCTCCAAGTTCAGCAGAACAGTCACTAGTCTGCAGCACAGGCTGAGGTCTGCCATGCGCTCATGGAACAAAGTGACACGAATCAACTGCAGCTTTTTTGAACATGGATTAGCTATTAACTAACCAATAATAGCTGGTTGATGGTTGATGGTTAATAATAGGGTTGAAGGCTTTCTTGAACATGGCCCCAAGCGACTGTGGGTCAAGGCTTTAATCAACCAACTGATGGGGGATAATGACCAACAATAACAAGGGAAACAATGGTGAATGATAGGGGAACCAGGGGTACGGGGTGAACTGACCCACAGCCAAGCATCAAAACGTGAATTACAAAGGGTGGATGCACAACAATGCCAACGAATGAAACATGTCTTTACACAACACGGAAGGGAAACTACTCCAAACCAACCTACATACCGAAACAAGACTGCCAATAGCATCATGAATGGAGCCAAATCCAACGATAAAACTGTTCAAAACACAAAAAATATGAGGGGATACAATCAAACTCAGAGTACTCCAAAGCCAATTATTTCCCAAACATCAGCTTGCCGAGACTCCGCACGCTGCAGGCAAAAGATAAGCAAGCGTCTTGCCTCGAATCATGAAGGATCACTGTTGCTCAAACTGTTTAGGGTTGACTATGGTAGGTAACCCTTTCATGTCAGGCAGCCATCATAGTCTGTTAACAAATCTCGCTGAGTTGCAAACTTAGATGCTTGGTAGCCAACGGCCAATGAACAATCATAATCTGAGTGTTTCCTAGACTTTGAAATGCTTGTCTTTTCCAGCCTAATCATTCCCACGTGCTTCCGCGATCATGGAGGGGTAGCCACCTTCAACAGGCTGAACTGGACAACTGCTGTCGGTACACTCTGCCACTTTCAGATTTGGGGCGATTTTCTTCAAATTTATGCATTTCTGATTAGTCATGATGAATATGGCCGTGGCTTTGGATTCGAGCGATGTAGCCCTGAGTGGTCTGTTCACGTCCCAAAGCAATAGCCAAAAGTGGTTAAGCTGTTGATATATGTGAATAACCATCGGTTTTCAGCTATGGTTATGGTTCGACCCTATTCTTGTTTTTTCTTTATCGCACATCATCAGCAATCAACCAGCCATGCAACCATTATTAGCTATACCCATCAATAACCAGTGCTTAACCATGTTTAACCAACATCTTACCAGCTCATTAATCAGCTATCACCATAACTAGCCAGTGTTTCACCAACATATGTCCAGCATTACCCAGCTTATTAACCAATGGTTGGTTGGTTGCTTGGTGATGACCCATGACCCATGGCCGCCGGCCCTTCCACCACCGCGGCGTTGGCGTCGCGTTGCCGCTGCCCGTGGGTGCAATGCCCAAGACATCGATGCCACACAGAGCTGCAGGCCACACCTGCGAAGCGCTGCCAGTGCTTGGCGCGAGCGGCGCCGGTTGATCCTCCGTGTTGCGTGGCTGCTTGGTGGTTAACGGTCGCTGGTTGGTTGCTTGGTGGTTGCTGGTTGGTGGTTAGTGGTGGTTAGTGGATGGTGGTTGGTGGTTGGTGGTTGGTGGTTGGTGGTTGGTGGTTGTTGAATGACCATTTGCCGCTGTTACTTGTTTTCGTTGCTGTCAGTGCTGCCCGAAACAGCCGAGTCATTGGACTCGCGATTGGCGTGTACCGAGGTCCTTCTGGCTGACGCTTATTGATTCGTCAAGTTTGAGATTCCCATGCCACGACTTTGGTTCATTGATCAAACGCATAGTCACTCACAAACACATACAGACACATGGGTATTTCGTAGATTTCTTTTGCCGCAAATCCACTGCAGGAGTCATCATTTCGGAGTAGTGGTATCCCAAAAAGCCAACCGAAAATTGAGGACACCCCTTGGGGGGAACTCTGAGTGGTCACTCCAACTTGTACATAGACCTGTGATGGGTCTTGGTTCTACACTGGCAGCTTTCCGGAGGGCGAGTACGTCATTGTGCAACGCACATATCTAGGGAAATAGGATGTCGAATTCATAAACAACGATGAATTTTGAGTAACAACCATGGCGGAGACATCAACATTTCTCAAGGTACAGACCTATAAGCTCCAGTACAACCAGCTGTCAAAGCCTGATGACCCAAGGCTTGCCCAGCCCGCCAGCACCGCCCAACAGGACCTGCATCTGGATAGGAGTGGGCCTCAGAGGTCGAGAGTAGCCATCCATTGCTTGGGGGGTTGTGCCCTGCGCATACCAATCATCCCAAAGTCATTGGGGAAATCCAACGTGAAACCATCAGCTGAATCGTGAATATCTCCTTGCAAAGTTCAGCTACTTTTAAGTGATTGGATTTCCCACCTCTTATAAATATCCAATGCCCACACGAGATCTTGATTTGCCATTGTCAGATTGACGCTCCCCCTAAGTTTTTCGGTTGGTGATACTGACTCAGTTTGCGCCCTGTAATAGTTTGACTGGATGTCCCATGTGCTTACAATCAATTTCCCAATGGGTTGAGTGGGTTGGAGCAGGAAGTGGACGATCATATCCCCACGGCAAGTTGGATATCTCTATATTTAATCATCGTCAACGAGAACATCATTTGGACTGTCCGTTGTCAACGTTGGACCCATCGCTCCTATGCTTTGAAGCTTGGAAGCGATGTTTCAAAACTACCGTTTGGTCAGGACCCTCCTGGTACCTCCTTGGCTTCCCCTTTAAAGCTCTAGGGCAGGATACCCCTGGCTCCTTGGCTCCCTCCCAACCACCAGGGTGATGGACCAGCTGCATTTTTGTCCGAAAGGATGGGCGTCCCAGCCGAGTTTCGGGAACGAAGTGCTCTTTGAGCTTCCATCCTTTCTCCCTATGTTCAGTTCGCGCATCGCTCACCCCTAAGGGCTCAGCATGTCTTGGGACTGAGAACTTTGCTCAGTGCAAAGGTGTCAGCTTCGGAGTCATCTGGTTGAAGTAGAACTCCGGCACGGACAAAGTACTTTGTCATCTCATCGAAGGTCAACTTGCTATCACTGTCGCTGTCCATGGCTTGGAAGACACCTTCAAACTGTTCCCGAGCACTGTCTCTGAGATGCTCAGGAAATCCAAGAAGTTGTGCGATGCTTGGGTGGCTCCGGCAAGCTTTGATGAGCTCAATCCTGGTCACAAAGTTGTCCTTGTTGGTGTCACATTGATCAAAGGCCTCTCGCAACGCCTTCAAGGACACAGAGAACGTCTCCTGATGCAACAGTGGCAGCACCGCCTCAGCCGTGTCTACAGCCAGCAACTCTTGCGGTTCATCCTCCACAGAGCTGCACACATCTCCCATGGCGCGAGTCCGAAACACGTGTGATACGAAAAAATCTCGAGCACCGATGAGAAAGCTACATGGTCTCTATAGGATGTACATATGTATGAATGATTGGACATGTGTATATTGATTTCATTGTAATCAATCAATTCTTGCATTGTTGGGCTCGAATGCTGCGGTGACATTGGGAAGAACAGCGCGGTCATGCCAAATGGGACTTATGCTGCACACAGAGTGTAGATGGTAGTCATGGGTTTAATCGTAACCCACAAGTATTTACACTCGCTGCTGACCCCTTCTCAAAAGAGGTGAACTTTCAGTGGTTCTGTAAGCAGGCGTTTTGCTCCAAAACATTAAGAGGAAACCAACAGAACCACCAAACGGACATCAACTTTTAAGCCCCTTGATTGTCTAATCTTAGATTTCAACATACTTTCTTTACATGTTAACCCCACCCAACAGAAAACCATTAGCTGATGCCTTAACCGTTAAGAAGCAGGGGTATCCCTGATTAACTGCAAACAAATGAACTGTCAACTGCTAATTAACACTAACCTGATCAACAAATATCGTGGTTTCTCAATTCACAGGGGCACCCCCACATCATCCAATATGAACCATTTACGGTAATAGAATGTAATAGACCATCCATAGCTTGGGGGTCCCATGGGGTCCCTATAGCTCGAGTACCACCCATATCAACACCGGTGTGGTGTAGCAGCAGCACGGCTCGGCCAGGTGGCTTCGTCAACTTCCGACCCCTGTGCGTTGCGGGCCAAACACGGACCTCCACCACGGAGGAACGTTGGACAAGGGAAACATGCAACTTAGGTTTTTTAGATATGTAAAAAACCTGAATGACAATCAATCTTTTTGGATAGGGAAACATGCAACTGGGAAACTATGTATTTTGATGTTAATTGATGTTATTGATGTTGCTACCTTGTGTGCCAACTTAGTTATTTGATGTTACTTTCCAAGTGTAGTTGGTCGTTGAAACACTATGAAAAATATGCGCAAGTCAACCAACCAACTATTTGTGAACGTATTTGCAAAAAATGTTTAGAACGACAAACCATCTTCCAGTTAATTAATCATGATGTTTTTTCATGGTTTAACTATCTATCAGGTTTTGATCAAAGGAGAGATGTTCCAAAGTTATGGCACCACAAGGTGGCGAAACACAAATTTTCAACTTCATGGGAAACTTGGAACATCTCATTTGATCTTGGATGTCTTTTTAAGAATTCAAACATATAAAAATCGAAAACATAAAAATCGTTAAAATCTTGGATGCCTGAGCCACTTTTCGGAAATTTGCAGTTCAGCTGGGCAAAACGCGCATTTGGGACATGTGTCCCTCGGGACGTTCATGATGATCAGATGTTGAGAGACACATCTGGAATTCAAAAATATCAAGAGTTGTGGGTGTTGAACTGTTTTCCATGTCCACACTATCAAAAGTGAGCATTTCTCAGGACTTGTACGTTCAACGGTGGCTGGAGCAAGCTGATCGTCAGCATCATCACCGCCATCATCATGATCATCATGATCAACATCATCATCAATGACATCGCCAATCACTTGCATCACCAACCAATTACACCACCAATCAATTACATGACCAATCAACTACATCACCAATCAATTACTTATCCATCAAATACTTAGCCATCAATTACATCACCAATCAATTACATCACCAAACATTCACATCACCAGTCCATTACATCACCAATCATTTAGATCACCAATGAACCACATCACCAACCAATTATGGTCTCAGAGTGCCGAAGAAAGACTTTGAGATGCTCAGTTTCCCCGCACTGGAAAGAAATCCAACCGGTACGCTTCCGCAGCACAAAATTTGTTCTGAAAGCGTACCGGTTTTCTTGATATGGGGGTTTCTCAGAATAGGGGACCCCAAAAATGGATGGTTTATTACTGTAAATGACTATAAATATCACCCTTGCAATGGTTGATAACGTTGAAATACGTTGAACATGGCTTCCTTGACAAGAGCTGGTACTTTCGGTTCACGGTCGGACTGAGTCTGGAAAGACTTCCCACAAAGGATTTTTTTAAAAATAAACTTTCATCTGCGGGCTAACAATTGTTTCTGCATGATCATCCAGGGTTGTTTCAAATTGAGGCCAGTTTGTCTGTTTCAAACTTGGCAGTGCGGTGCAGTAGAGGAATCGGTCCACCTCAAATCATCCAAAGAGTACTGGTAATGATTTAAGTTGAATACACTTCAGTAGCAGGTGTGACTATTGCAATGAACAACTCAACAATGTTTGGTGTATTGTTTTAATCAATGATTCAAAAAAACATAGCATTGAAACTGCGGAGTATACGATATACGGACATATACGAACCCCTCATTTGTCATGCGATTCATGCGATGCTTACCCTCCCAATGGCTGGCTCCCCGCGTTTCCACGCACCTTGGACCTTTGAAAAAGAGGCCGAAGTCCGTGGGGAGCCTGGCTGACTGGGAACACATCCTCCGATCATCCATGGCTGGACATCATCTGCGGGTCCGTGGCACCTCAAAAGGTTCGCTTTCCCAAAGTGACAACAAACTGGACAACCTTGGAGTTAGCATCTTGGGATTAGCATTGTTGACATGAACAGTAGTCTTTATAGGACGCACCTAAGATATTTAGGATGTTTGGACGCTGGAAACGGAACCGTTCATGGTAAACTGCCATCCAAATCCAGGATGTCCCACAGGCTGTTGATGGTGTGGCCTCTGCTTTCGGTTGATCTGGTGAATGGTGATCCATCGATCTTTCCATCAATCTCATCCATTTCAATCTGACCAATCAATCAATGATCGACCTGTCCAAGCCCTAAAGGACAACCAATGAATTGATCAACGAGTACCAATGATCAACAAATCTTATTCTGTAAGCCTGATTTGTCTTCAGAGAACCTCACAAAACAACATGGCTATAGGTTGATGTTGAACCTTCATGGCGATTGATAGCCAATGGTGTAACATGAATAATGGTAACCACTATCACACAACATGCCGCGTGAATGTCCATGCGTACACAATGGCTACCTCTACTGTTTGGTAGTTTCAACCCCTATGAAAAATATGCCCGTCAACCAATCATTTGTTAATGACGGGTAAAAAACGCATGTGAATCAAAACACCAAGTACAGCAGTTGTTTAACCATTGTTGTTGCTTATTATTTACCATCACTAACCATCATTCATGGGAGTACCCATTTTGTGAGATAAAACCACCAACTATCGTAGTTGTTCAACCATTGTCGTTGGTTATGGACCCTTATGAAACCACCTATTAACCACTAAAAACATGTCAATCAAAGCACCAACTAAAGCAGTTGTTTCTCCATTCTTGTTGCTTATCATTCCCTAATCGAAGGAAGTTTAGAAGTCTAACTTCCGACAATATGGACAACTCAGCTAGGGTAGATCGCCTATGCAGATGTAAGAAAGAAGAGATGCGAGAAAGATGAGAGTGCGAGTGCGCCAAAATGTTAGGAAAGTCGCGAAATGCTGTGTTTTGCAACGTTTTGTGCATCATGAAGGTCCAGAAGGGTACCTC
Organism: Symbiodinium kawagutii; assembly: GCA_009767595.1. Lineage (NCBI taxonomy): Eukaryota > Dinophyceae > Suessiales > Symbiodiniaceae > Symbiodinium > Symbiodinium kawagutii. The sequence continues at coordinate 464,019 of VSDK01006747.1, read as the reverse complement.
GCTAAAGCGGCGGGTGCGGACCACTGTGGCGGAAGGTGTGTGCAAAAATCGTTAAAAAACCTAGGCGCGAAGCACATTTGGAAGTCAAAATCGTAAAAACATGTCAGCCTCGGAGCACTTTTGGAAGTTGCAACTTGCAAAATCGTTAAAAAACCTAGGCGCGAAGCACATTTGGAAGTCAAAATCGTAAAAACATGTCAGC
>VSDK01006747.1:417833-456937 GCA_009767595.1 Symbiodinium kawagutii | reverse complement strand
CCCCCCCACCCATTCCCCCCCGCCGTTTTGGCTCCACGGCTGCCCTGCCTTCCAGGCTCTGGTTGAAGCAGCTGCCGAAGGTCAAGCTCCGCAACTTCGGGAAGGCCACGCCCAGCAGGCTCTGATTGAAGCGATGGCCCAAGGTCAGGTGCCTTGGTGATGGTCAGGTGATGGACCATAATCCATGGTTGATTCATACTGATTCATGAGGATTTATCACGGATTTATTGAGGATCAAGAAGGATATGATAAGGATTTACCATGGATTAATAAGGATATGATAAGGATATGATAAGGATTTACTTTGCACTAATGAGTTGTAATACTGGCTAATGATTGTGAATAGTTGATTCATACTGATTGACGGGGTGTACTGAGGATTTAAGAAGGATCAATCATGGCTATTGATGGCTGTGATAGTAATGATTGATAGGTAATGATTGTTAATGGTTGATTCATACTGAATAATAGGGGTTGATAAGGATTGCAAAGGGATTAATAAGAAACAATACTGGCTAACCATTGTTAATGGCTGATTGATGATGCTTCATAATGATTCAGAATGATCAAAGCTGACTAATAACGATTAAACATGGCTAATGGTGAATAATCATGGTTTGCATTGTTGAATGATGATCAACGATGGTGGACAATATTTTTTGTGATGGTTAATCAATGTATACGAGTGTTCATAGACTTGGCAATGATGTCTATAGTCTGTAGTAATGATCAGTCAAAGCGATTGATAACAGTGCTGACTCATGGTTCAGAATCCTTCATAGCAGTTGATACTACCGGTCAATGGTGCTGATACGATTGATCGATGGGCACACCATCTCTGAAGCACGCCATCTCGTCCAAAACGCATCTAGCTCCAACCCTCCCTGTAGCTCCATGGACAAGCTCTCCGAAACGGAAAGGATAGCACTGAACAGCGAACACCGCGGCCTCAAACCACGCCCAACCACTAGGGAAGCGATCAATTTCAGGCTCACAATGATCATGTTGAAATTCTACCAGTTGACTGGGTCCATCGCTTTGGAAACCAGTTGAGGTTCACAGATCAGCCAAGGACATGGCATCCTCAGCGATTCATTAATACGGGTTGAAAACGGCTGCCCGCACTTGGACCAAGCCCTTCCGGGTTGAAAATGGCTAATCATGCCTGATCAATGTTGATAATGTATAATTGCCCATGACCGATCATCATTTAAGACTAAACTCATATGTGCGTTTCTCAAACTAGGGGGCCCCCAAATCATCTTCATCAATGATGGTAATAAACGAACCACTTTTTAGAGTTCCCAATTTTAATTAAACCAAAATATTGGAAATGCATACTTGCTACTGATATCTACTGATTGATCATTCTTTGAGCCCTGCACAAATACAAAAACCTTCTGCTCTTTCCCTTCGCATCAAAGGTGACCCAGCTCCCCCTAGATCGCTGACCTTGAAAAACTTGCGGACAACCAAATGGGTATATCCACATGTTAGGTGACAACATGCGACATCCTAAAGGATTATTTTTGGATAAACTTTGGAAGTGGAACTTTCCGATGGAACCAGCACTTTGAGGGCACAAAAATCCATGATATTCATGTACAAAACCATACGTTCACCATAGCTCCAAGCACAAGCGTCTGCAGCTGAGGGGCTGCATTCCTTCAGGCCACGCAGCCATATCTTGCAAAGGGCAGTCGAAATGAGATCCAAAAACCAACTCCTCCAATGAAGCAGGCAAATGCACCTGGGCAGTGCCAGTGACGCCGCAAGACGGTTGTTCAAGTTCACGGCCCCAAAATCGTAGATGATGATAGATGAGCCCGAAGTCCCACCACAAAAAAAGTCTTGTTTGTGTTTTAAAGACTATCATGGGTTTTTGAAAATATTACTTAGAAATTGAAATGCAAAAGAACAGAAGGTGTTGGGAGATTCACCAGGGGGGACTGTGGGCCTTGATCAACACCAACCTGTAAAGAGGAAATGTTGTTGCAAGTCATCGTTTTTACTTGGCAAATACATCTCAGCCACATTCATGGAACGAACCGGTTGACGTCTCGTGAAATTGTGTTCGTGAAACAAACCGAAAAAGTTTGGCACTTCCGACACTTTAATTCGCAAAACCGTTGAAATTGGACAACGCTTGGGTTTGGCACCGGAACACCGCTTTTCTTTTCGACCCACTGAAATTGCACACAATCCGCTGACAACTCAGCTTGCCCTGCAACATCTGAATCTTCCAAACAAGAATCAACAAAACCTTCGCAGCATAGCGAACAACACGAGCCCCCGGAAACTGGCACGAAGACATAACTGTTGGATGGTTTGTTGAGAAATCGAAGCAGTCGCGTTGAATCAACTTCAACAATTGGTGGTTTCTCAAAATTGGGGAGCCCCCAATCATCTTTTATCAAGAACCTTTTTCATAATGAACCAACCATTTGGGGGGTACCCCTATTTAGAAAAACGCCAAATTCTTTCCGGAGGGTTTTTGAAATACCAGCTGTCACGCATTGGTTCTACTGGTTTCTTTTCTTGAATATTATGTTCCCACTGTGAACCTTACAAAATCTCCGATAATCTTCCATGTACATCAACATATAGCGGGTAAATACTGATAATCCATGAGCAGTAATGTTGTTGGCCACTGCCGAATTGTCTTCGACACCACATCTTAGCTGCTGGCAGTTCACGTTCGCCAGGCTCTGATTGAACTTGGCTCCAAAGGTCAGGCTGCGCAGCGTGGAGGGGAGCGTTGCTTGGTCAATGGGCTGCTGGAATTCTTCTCCGAAGATCAAAGTTTCCTGGGCAGTTGCCGGTCGCCTCTGCTTGGATTGGTTTCGCTGTTTCTTCGAATGCAAAGACGCTGTGTGTGTGTGTGTGTGTGTTTGTGTGTGTGTGTGTGTGTGTTTGTGTGTGTGTGTGTGTCTGTGCATGTGTGTGTGTGTGATTGTGTGTGTGTGTTTTTCGGTTTTTCACCTGATTCTTGATGATTTGATTGTGATGTATGACAACGACAGCAGCCACAGAACATCTTGATTTTGTCTGGCTGAAGCGCAGACATGTCACCGTCTTAAACTACCAGTATGCGCCTGCTCAAATAAGTTGCCAAAAAATAAATCATATATCTACAAGCCGATACTGCGTTTACTCGTGTTTGATCAGGAACAGATTTGCTTTGAGCAGTCACATATGGTTTTCCCATAGACATTTTCACAGGTCATTCCCTATGGTACGCGTGTGCTAGCCATTGCAGCGCAGACGTTGAGATCAAGGAAGCTGGGAGACAGCCATAACAGGTTCCAGGCATGGAGCCACAGAAACGTAAATGCCGTTGATGTAATCCAGAATGCTGACCTACGCTTCAGCGAGGAAAACCAACCTTTTGGTTGTTCCGAAGAGGAGGAAGTAGATGCGGATGGTCCCTTCAGCGAAGAACTGGATGCCGATGGTCGCTTGAACGAAGACGTAGATGCCGAAGAAGTTGCAGACCGCTTGGGACTTTGAATTTGGCCGTTCCAAGATCTTGCAAGGCTGCGGCGTCTTCTTGGCCGTGGCAAATTGATTCAAATGAGCCGCGTCATTGCAGACCATGATGTTGCAGCGACGGCCAGAGGCTGACACAAAAAGAAATGCGTTTGAGGCGCCATGTTGTTGAAGGTGTTTGCAGAGCTTTGAAACCACGAAAAAGTTTGTTCGGACGTAGACGTGTTGACGGACTTCAACATGTTCTTCAACCACAAGATCTTCTCAGCATGGCATGGACAGTTTCCGACATGGCCCTTTGCATGGAAATTGTCAACTGCCCAGTAGCCAATAAACTTCAATCTGCTTCCCTGTGTAGCTGCAATGAATAGAGCAAGCTCCATCGTACACGACTGCGTTGACATTCGGGCAATGTTGCAGCAGGTCCACAACAGAAGCCAATGCTGTGTCCTCTTTCATCTCAACAATTGCCAAGATAAGGTTGGATTCAGGCGGTGTCACCATGAACCATCCGTTGTTGAATGAATCAAACTTCCCATTCGAACGAGGACGCCCGCCACGAGAAGGCGGAGAATCTCCTCATTGAGTGGCAATTCTTTCATGGCCATCCATGCATGCAAAGGACGGTCACTTTGCTGCTCTGTTTGGCAGGCATTGCTACAATTAATTGGCCACCAAGCAATGTAGTCTTCAAGGGTAGCAACATTCAACGGATTTTCCATGTAGTCTGCAAGGGCAGCAACACTCAAGGGGTTTTCAACGTCAATGGCAAGAAACTTCTTCAGGTTCTGTGCCCAAGACAAATTGCACCACATCGCAGAAAAGTCGCTCAGGCAAACCAGAAGCAAACGAGCTGAGGCATAACTTTTGACCCAACAAGCTTGCTGCTCTTCGTCGGAAAGCCAAATGCAATTTCTGTGGGCCCACTCGATGACTTTAATACTGATATAGCCACGAAACGCGATTAAGACCTGTTAACCTGTGTGCGCAGGGCTTGCATCAAATCTATATATGTGTCTCCAAATGTCGTATACGTGTCCCGAAATGTCGTAAATTTTGAAATGTATAACCATGTGGTCTATATTTCAAATCTGTACTTTTCCCCGACATGAGTCTCTGGGTTCCTGGTTCTGGAAGTTTCGAGAGGATGCGGCGACGTCTCTCTTGGGACTGGTCTGCGGCCAAAAATCTCTCCACTGTTGATACGTTGATCCTGAAAGTTAGGCAGAAGTCAATACAGCAATACCATGTTTTGAGCACTTGTGCATGTTGGGTGGCACTGCGAAGACTTCTCGGTGATATTGCATGTCTTTGGTCCGTGGTGATGACGATGATGATGTGGTAATGATGATCATGATGATGATGATGATGATGATGATGATGACGATGACGATGATGATGATGATGATGATGATGATGATGATGACGATGATGATGATGATGACGTTGAGGTGGTAATGATGATCATGCTGGTGATGGTGCTGATGATGAGGATGATGCTGACGGTTATGATGATGATGATGATGATGATGATGATGATGATGATGATGATGAGAATGATGGTGAGGATGACATCTGGCAGCGGTCCCCTCGAACCACGCGGCAGGAGCATTTCAGCCCTTGAGCTTGTAGCCTTCTAGGGGAAAGATTTCAAATTCATCACCATCACCCAGCGTGCCAATTTTTTCTCTCATCCCGCGGCGCGCTCGTTGTAGAGCTGCTTCTGGCGCCGCGCCTCCGCAACAGCCGTCGGAGCATCCCGGATTCCTGCGCAAAGGCGCAGGTCGGAAAACCCAACTCCAGCCAATAGAAGTTCTTTGGGGGACAGCCATAGCAACGTTCTTGCAGGGGACAAGACTAGCAACCAAAAAAATTACCCTGGTCAACGGTAATGTTTTTTGGGGCGCAGAAGCCCGCACATACTGGGCGGCGAGGAGTTGCATTGCCAAGCCGATGGGCAAATCCGTTGGCCAAGCCAAGCATAAGTCATGTCCAAAAGACCTTGGCGAAGTTAGTGACAAAGAAACGCGCGAAAACCGAAGGGCAGCATAGTAACATGTAAGTCAATTGTTTTTCCGGGATTGCTGTAGCAGTCACCCAAGAACGCCTTGGCGCCAAAACAATTACCACGCGCCAGCAGTCCTCCAAGGGGACTGCCTCGGTCCCTATGCAGCCGCTGCAGGAAAGGCTTGCAATCCTCGCCCCGAAGCCTGAGTGGAAGGCGGAAGGAGCGGTCAATCAACCAGTCTCTCACCAGTCTATCACCAGTCCATCACCGGGAAAGGCCAGTCTATCACCGGGAAAGTCAAGCAACCAGTCTAGAGGATCTTGCCCACCAACCACCGATCAACTTGTTTGTTCCCAGGCACTCGGCCGGCACCCCTCGGGTGCTGCCACACTGCCAAGCATCATGGCACTCCAAGAATTTCTTGGAGAATCGCGTCTGTGTGATGATGAAGATGTGCCCTGCATCTTCAGGGTTGGCTTTGCATTCACCTGTTTGTAAATAGTTGTGCGAGCGTCGCAGGTAGCAAATTCTTCGCGTGCATCTCTTTCCTTGTGGCGCTGAGCAGTGGCAAATCCAGGAGTCCTCAACTCATAATTGTCTCCGCCATTCATTATACAGCATCCATGCTCTTGTTCAGCTGTCAAGCCCGTCTCTATGCAATCACGGTGCTGGAAACGGTTTTAAAGAGTCCGTGCTGGGCTCCTCCGTGTACTTCTTGCCTCTACCTTTACCTGAAAACCTTTTTCCTTGTCCTTTGCCTCCGCTATGGTATGTCATCTGCTTGTGAAAGTTCTGCTGTTCCTTCATTTGAAGCCTCCGTATCTTTAATTTCTGGAGTTCCAGCTGCAGCGCCAAAGTCTTGTCGCTGACATTGGGCTTTTCCTTCCGCTTCACCTCGGCCACTTTAGTCAATGAAGGTGCTGCCTTTGACATGCCGGTCGTGCAGGTGCATCGGTCGCTCCCCCACTTGCTGCAAGCACATTTGGTGCGAACCATTGCTCAAAGCTTCAGGGGCCTTATCCAGGTAGTTTCTTGAGACCGCAAAAAACTGCGGGCCATTTCATGAATAAGTCAATGATTTTCAGAATTCCATTTTTCAGGCTTGATCTTTGAGAAACAAGCTTTCAGTATTAAGGGGAGGAGGGTTGGCTACGAGTGTCTGAGGGACATGGTATCTGGGAGGGGGTGGTCTCTGTACAATAGACAATAGCTTAAAGTACATAATCCTTTGATCTCTGTACCATGGCTTTCAGCATATACCATGGCTGAAAACAAACAACTGCCATAGTCTGGTGTTCAGGCCCTGGACAGCAAGTGAAAATGCACACCCGTATAGCGCCCCTTTCTGGTTTCCTTATGGTTGTATTCTCATAAGCCAAAGGGTGATTATAGATACAAGTTATGATATTGATTACAGACTATTCCTGTATTCAATTAAGTGTTTATAAGTTCATCTCTGCCCCAGATTGCAACCCCGCCGACACAAGGTTAACAAGGTCCAGAAGAACTGAGGTAGGACAACCCCCCAATGAATAAACCCCGACTACAAGTAGAGCCCGAGAGAGAGAGATGAGAAATCAACAGCCATGAAGACTGGATAAGGATACCATTGGTAGACCCTTCGACATGCATAAGAACCATGGGGGTTTGGGTCAGGCATCCAGCTCCACCCAAGAAGTACGCTGACTAATTACAAACAACTAGTTCGAAAAATTTGGGGATCCAGATGTGGGCGATCAATTCAGGGGGGTTGTAGATGCAGACCACTTCTTGGGGGGGGAATCAGTGCGTATTGGCCAGTGTCCCGGGAGATGTCGGTAAACCAATTGGGAAGGGGGGTTTTTGATACTACCTTGACATCACAAACGGGTTGGTGGTTGCAACCCCTATGAAAAATATTCGTGAACCAACCGACCATCCCAAACACTACGGAACATATGAACAGTTCAAGACCACTAAGTAGTATGTAACAAATCCTCAAATCATCGATTGTAGAACTCCTAGCAATGATCAAACAGGTGGCAACTGATCGCAGCAGCATCAAGCTGTCACAACAGCAATCGCATAGGAACAGAAACAGAAATCACAACAGCAACAAAAAAACAACAACAACATGACAAGCAAGAAAGTGTATGGTGTAATACTACTCAAAATAGTAATGATCGTATCAAGGATCAAGAACAGAAAACACATCAGCAGTACGAGCAACCGCAGCTACAACGACAACAAAGACCGTAGCGTTGAGGAGAAAAGTAAAAGGACTCTCTGGACAGGAAGGACAGTAAGTTTCTCGCATTCACATCAAGACAAGCTGTTTCTGTACCCGTTGTGCACATGTGGGAACAATTGAAGACTCCATAAAAGATGTACATATATAGTTCAGGGATGTTTAGGGGTACATATGGCTGACAGATGCCAATACAATCCCGGCGTGAATAATTTTCTGAGCTTCTAAGAATATAATCCGCATCCCTGACAATCACCAAATCATTGGACATTCATTGGACATCTCGCTTAATTTTTTTCTAACTGGCAAATGAACTTGGCTACTTACCATCATTGACTACCATTAATTATCCATCATTCATCATCATCCTCCATCGCTAACCAGTACCCAACCATTGTCAACCAAAACAAACATCCCCTCACAATCAACCAACAGCTGGGATGAATTGCTCACATCCAACCCACTTGAACTGAGCTTTGAGGCACTGGCACAACTTGATGTCCAATTTTTCAGGCAGGTTCACTAGCAAAATCATCATTGATGTAGGTCCAGATTATAGAAAAACCATCCCCAGTTTCACCATTGACAGCCTGTGATTCACAACCAAAAATAGGTGCTTTATTCACACGAATCTAGCATTAAGCACAATAAGTGCACTTAACCTATTTTCAAGTTTTAAGGTCCCTTACAGCACTCCTCAACTTTCAAACCTGTGCTGCTGGTCTTCGGCACCCGAGTTTCAAGTCCCTCCGGGAGCGAACAGTGGTCTAAGCTCTGGTTGAACCGAGAGCCGAAGGTGAGACTTCCTGTAGCAGCGGCGTCCAACGGCGCATGTGACAAGCATTTCGGAAACACGCGGCTGGAGCCACACTTGTAATCACAACCATCATGTGTTGACTTATAATCAGCATAGCACCATGTTCGTTCATCCTTGTTATGACTTCTGATCATAGCCATCTCAGATCACTTTTGGTTCGTGGGAGACGTGGACATTTTCAACTGCCACAGCAGAAGCAAACAACCTTGGCCTTCACCAAATTCTCCAGTTCTGATGGCTTTGTCAATGTTTGTCCACAAATGATGTGCCTGAAAAGTGACTGATAGATATGGGTGTTTTGTTTCTCAAAATAGTAACCATTCCTGGGTCCCCCATTTTGAGAAACAACCATATCTCAAACAAAGCCCCATATTCAAAGTTGTTAACGGATATACTATTGATATATCCATAGGCCACACTTTTCAATCAGCTCGGCACTATTTCCATGGACGACTGAGGCAACCTTGATATCGAAATGAACAAGTGCATGAAACTTACAATAGTTATTCGCAAGCACCTTTTTGTCCATATCATCCAGCATCATCCATGGCTGAGGGTCAAAAACCTGGTACTGCTAGTGAATATCTATCCCCAAAATTGCTATTCGAACTGTTGGGGGTTACATCTGTGCATTTTTGGGAGGTGTCTTGACCCAGAGCCATTTCAATTTGGTTACATCATCCAATCCAACCACAGCCGCCAAGACGCGCAGGGAGCGAGTGGCACCCAGGTGGATTGAACGGTTGAAGCAGCTGCCTTGGTCCATGGGTAAAAATTACCACCTGCCAAGCCATTTCAATTTGGTTACATCATCCAATCCAACCACAGCCGCCAAGACGCGCAGGGAGCGAGTGGCACCCAGGTGGATTGAACGGTTGAAGCAGCTGCCTTGGTCCATGGAAAAAAATCCCCCCCTGCCACTCTACATAGTCGTGGTTAATGATGTGAAAGAAACATGTTAGAACCCCTGCATACTTGATAATGGTTGATGTTTGATTGATGTGAGACATGGTTGCAGTACTGAGACGTGACAATTGTTTCCTTCTATTGCTCAAGGAATAATAAGCTGATTGGTTAAGCTGGCGGCGACTGTTCAGCAAGGATCGTCAACAACCCGAGCAGATTCCCTAAATACCGAATAGCTTCTGAGTGAGAAATCATTCGCTTGAAATCCGAGCCACCCCAAGAATGTCGGTATTACAGGTGCTGTGATTTTCCAGTGCTAAGTCAATCTAGGAGGTACCACGAAGAAGGGGACACCATTGGTGAGCTTGTAACACTCTGCAAACGTGCAAGCGGAGCCTGGCCGGTGCCCGAACCATGCGGTTTTGGGTTGGTCCCACACTGAGTTTCTCGGCGAACAAACTGAATGAAGTATGGCGCTGGTTGAGTTGTCAAACACATCATGTCAACTAAAAAGAGTAGTTGGCCACCTGCTGAAGATGACTCAGTTGTTCCGGAACCGCAAATTAGAACCAACTGATAACCCACTAAGTTCATTGATTTGTTTACTTGGTATAGAGTAACCAAGTAGTTTTGAGTCAATCAAACCAAGCGTGCTAAACCTTAGCGCGCTCGCATGCCACGCTTCTCCAAGTTGCCAAGGACCAGATTCTGTAGCTTGGTCGGGAACGCTACCTGGTGAATGCGGAACCGTTGTTGGTGATAAGAATGACTAACGAGACTTAGGATGAAGCACGGCTCTGAGGTCTTGGATATCTCATGAACAGCTGGTAGTTACACAATAGATGGTAGTTATATCTCGAAATTGATTCTCGGATACTTCCGCATTTGCACTTTCGTGTTTCTCAAAATAGGGGTACCACCAAATCATCCAATAGTAGTAATATCTAGTAGTAAACCAACCCATTTCGGGGTCCCCTATGGCTTGAGAAACCACCATGTGCTTGTACAAGTTGGTTGTTGGTTGGCTATAAGCTCCACCAATCACACAAGGGTGACTGCAGCCTCTACCAGGTTGCAGCATTCTCCCAAACTGGGCGATTATTGCTGCTAGTTAGTTGTATCCGGTTGTCACAGGCTTTCCAATCAGGTGCTGTACCAAATGGGCTCAATGGTGCGTCCTTTGGTTGCCCAGATCAACTGCGAATCACAAGGTAGGTTCAATCTGAAGGAAAATGGTTGCTTGGGGTTAGAGTTGGGTTGAAACCATGGTCTAAAAGGTATAATTTGATTCCAATCACAATGGTTGCTTGAAGTAGGCCTTCCGGAAACTGCTGGTGAAAATGTGTACACTTAGCATTGAAACTCCTGACTGAACCACAACGACATGGTCAGCAAGAACAAAAAAAACTAACAACACCACCGACATCTGTAGCAACCGCAACGACGACTTGACACTGTTGAACAGGAACAGCAACACAAGAAAAATAACAGAAAATCATAGCGGCAACACTGGCAACAAAGGTAAGAACATCTGAGTACGTCAAGTTTTCTTCTGATTTTCATGTTCGACCACAGAAAATTTGCTGGTCAATGAACAGAGTCATGCAAAGTGGGTTGATAATCGTTGACCTGCCATATTTCATGATTTTCATGGATTTTCATGGATTTTCATGGATTTCATGGATTTTCATGGATTTGCATGGACTTTCATGGATTTGCATGGATTTTTGATGGATTTTCATGGATTTCAATGGATTTTTGATGGATTTTGCATAGATTTTTGATGGGTTTTCATGGATTTGCATGGATTTTTGATGGATTTGCATGGATTTTTGATGGATTTTTGATGGATTTTTGATGGATTTTCATGGATTTTCATAGATTTTTGATGGATTTTCATGGATTTTCATGGATTTTGCAAAGATTTTTGATGGATTTTCATGGATTTTGCATGGATGTTTGATGGATTTTTGATGGATTTTTGATGGATTTTCATGGATTTGCATGGATTTTTCATGGATTTTTGATGGATTTTTGATGGATTTGCATGGCTTCTTGATGGATTTTCATGGGTTTTCATGGATTTGCATGGCTTTGCATGGATTTGGCATGGATTTTTGATGGATCTTCATGGATTTTCATGGTTTTTGCATGGATTTTCCATGGATTTTTGATGGATTTTTGATGGATTTTCATGGATTTTCATGGATTTTGCATGGATTTTTGATGGATTTTTCATGGATTTTCATGGATTTTCATGGTTTTTGCATGGATTTTTGATGGATTCTTGATCGATTTTCATGGATTTGCATTGATTTTACATGGATTTTTCATGGATTTTCATGGATTTTCATGGTTTTTGTATGGTTTTTGATGGATTTTGCATAGATTTTTGATGGGTTTTCATGGATTTGCATGGGTTTTGCATGGATTTTTCATGGATTTTCATTGATTTTTGATGGATCTTCATGGATTTTCATGGCTTTGCATGGATTTTTGATGGATTTTCATGGATTTGCATGGATTTTTGATGGATTTTTGCATGGATTTTTGATGGATTCTCATGGACTTTTATGGATTTGCATGGATTTGGCATGGATTTTTCATGGATTTTCATGGATTTTTGATGGATCTTCATGGATTTTCATGGCTTTGCATGGATTTTTGATGGATTTTCATTGATTTTCATGGCTTTGCACGGATTTTCCATGGATTTTTGATGGATTTTTGATGGATTTTCATGGATTTTCATGGATTTTGCATGGATTTTTGATGGATTTTCATGGATTTTCATGGATTTTGCATGGATTTTCATGGATTTTGCTGGTAGATCACCAGGCATATCTGATGACTCTAAACTTTCTCCGCCTCGTCGAGTGATCGGTCAAAGCTGGAACCCAACTGCAAGGATTGCAGCTCCACCGGAAGCCGCACCTGGGCGGTGATCAGCGTGGAAAACGTGGGGAAAACGGGGCACAGAAAAGTGGAGTTGGAAGCAATGATGAATTACAATTTGAGTAGTTTGGATTAACAATAGTTGGATTAACAATAGTTGGAATTAACTACTCAATCTGATGATAGATTGCATGGTAAGGAGTCTAATCTGACTAGATGAGCAATGATAAATTCCAACTATTGTTCATTCCAATGATGAATTATAATCTGACCAGGTTAAATTACAATCTGGAAGCAACTCATGTTTGGATTAACAATAGTTAAATTGACTACAATCCAGACGATTAAGCAATGATTAACTCTATAATTCAATGATAGATTGCTTAGTAAGGAGTCTAATCTGACTAGATTCCAAGAGCAATGATAGATTCCAACTATTGTTAATTCCAACTAGTTCCAAAAGAATTGTAACTAGAAATATTGAGTAGTTTGGATTAACAATAGTTGGAATTGACTATAATGATTGACTATAAACATAGTTTGACTATTAACATCTTGTGTATTGATTAGATTTGACTAGTGACATAGTTTGTATTCACTATAGTGTGGTTTTAAGAATTGACTATTGAGTAGTTTCTATGAACAGCAGCTATTAGCTTGATCGAGGTAGTGTTAACATTGGTTTTGATTATAAATGATAAGCAGGTTCTGAGTGGATGAATAAGCCGTATGACTCATATGACTCCACTTATATCTCCACCAAAATAGTTAGCCTCGTTCTGAACCAACTTGGCTGGCAGCCTGACCTCGATCTCAAGAGGTTTAGGGCGGCGCTTGGAGAAGTGTCACCAGTGACCCATTCGGACCCACGAGCCGGCACGAGCCGAGAAAACACATTGAAAACAGCACCGTGAAACCTATGTAGTGGAAACAACTTTCATACGGCAACATTTACATGCGAATGTCACGTCTTTAGATATCTTTGAATACAGACAAGCCATGACAAGACTGTGTCCATAAACATACAAATCAATATGATACCAGTGCAAACAGACAATCAAAACACACCATGAATAAATGCATCAATCAACTATATCATGCTGTATCTGAATCTAAAAGCACTAATTGAGTATAATTCAGTCACATCCGCATGATCAGGGCTTAGCTTGGCAGCCTGCTGTGCATCGACCCAATGGAACCTTCCCAGGCCGGGCCGGTCCGGCCTTGTCCAGGGGTTGGTTGAAGGATGCGCCAAAGGTCAAGCTTTGAAGGCCACCGGGCAGCATCCTGAGCAAACGAGGTCCATAGTGGGGACAGCGGGGGAACTGGGATAGCTCACCATGGGACCCGCGCCGGTGGATGAAGCCCCAACCATCACTGAACCACCGGGGAAAGATATGGTGGTTTCTCAACAAAATCGGGAAGCCTCCAAATCATCCAGTAGCAACCATTTATAGCAATAACCCACCCACAAAAATTGTGGGGTTCCAAATTTTAGGAAACCCCCGGCCCATTTTAGTCAATCAACCAACCATTCCAAACTATTGGGAAAAAACATATTCAAGCCCGCCCACTGGACAGTGGGGACATCAGATCCCCAAGGAGAGCTTCATTCGCAATTTGGATTTCGTATCCCCAGTGAGAATCCAGGGGCCGACAGAACGATCAACCAATGAGAGGATTGCCTGAGACAGAGTATCATCCGTCATCTTGCAACAGTCATAAGCAAAAACACTAATACCGTGTGACTGATTCATCACACCCCGAACTGATGGCATGGCAACAAGCCCTATGAACCAACCGCGAGCCACATATTGAAACTAGAATCAAAACAACCACAACAACCAACAACCAACAACCAACAAGCAATAACTATTGGGTCAATCAGCACAACCTCCCCACCATGCAGCCCAGTGGCACTTTCTGGAAGCTGTGGTTGAAATGATCTCCAAGGGTCAACGTCCGAAGCTTGGGCGGCCAAACCACCTGTCACAGGGGCCAGCCGCAAGGACCAGCCACACCTCCAGATGTGCATCCAAAGGCAGCTGGAAAACCATGATCTGCGTAGATAACAACTTTGAGATATTCTCATAATGATCGGGATTCAAGATAAGCTGTATTGTTTGATTCTTATTATCATTAAGAAATGATAAGTATATAATCATGATCAAGTATTGTTTGATTCTTGTTCTCACTATGATCTCATTGTATTCACACAAATCCGAAAATCAATCCTAAGAATCCCATATAAACATTCCAATAGACCCAAAAGCCGATCAACATGGCGCCGCCGGGCTTCCCCCATTGCCAGATTGCAGGTGGTCCCCCTGGTGGTGCCAAATCGGTGATTTCCCAGCCGCAGAGCTTGACCTCTGCCGAGCTGAAGGTCCCTACCCGGTGGCCTCTGCCAAACTTCGATTGAAATACCTTCCAAAGGTCAAGCTCTCCTAGGCACAGCAAAGGAACAGTCAACGTCATATCCGACTCTTCACGTTGCTTCGCTGGATATCCAAAGGAAAATCTTAGTAAAACACTTTAGTCATCTTATCTCATCTTACTAATCACATCTAATCACGGGCTTTGTTTGCCTGGTTCATGTGAACAGTGGGCGGGATCTATCAACCAATGGCAATGATTGTCAACATGTACCAACCATAGGCAGGATTAACCGCTATGATCAATCTAGCTGGTACCAGGCTTCCACACCAACTCACTCAGCAGCTTCTTCAGCAGCTCAACCATCAGCAACTCAGTAACCCCCACTAACCCCCTGTTGTTCTTAGTTTGCTAAGCAGCTTGTTCAGCAGTTGAACCATCACGCAGTAAGCACTCAGCAAGTCAGTAACCACCACCCCTTGTTGTTGCCCTCGGTAAAGCATCATTACCCACCACTAGCAGCGTGGCAAACCTGACCTGGCACCAGCTGCAGCTGCCAAGTTTCAAGCTGAGCAGGGAGCTGCCCTGTCAAAGGCTGGTTGAATCGGGCGCCCAGCGTCAGGTCCTCGCGGCGCAACGGAAGTCTGAGATATGAATCCGGTGGCCCATCGTTTCTAAATGATAATATGTTTATAGTATGTAGATATATGTCATAATATAAACATGTCATATCTACACCATATATAGAGAAACACCAATCATGTCATATCATAGATTTAGATGTCATATTGGCTTTTTAAACATATGTATACATCACATATGATAACACATGTAAATCTATACATTATGAATCATGGTAATTGCAAAGAAATAAAGTATGCAACATAGGACATTATGCAGTGCACAACCAAGGACATATAGACACTATAGACCAGCGCAGCTGTCAGGTACCCTGTGACAAGAATCAACAGCCATCATCACAAGCTTGGAATGTGGATGGGTACCTCCATACTCAAGTGATCCTCCACGCTGGAAATCCGATCATCACAGGACATGGTCCTTGCCCCTGTCCCTGCCTGCAGTTGAGTCAGCTGCGAGACGAAGTCCTCAGCTGTGATTGTCCCACGGCGTAATTTTCCACAAAATGGGCATCCCAGCTATAATCAGATACGCTTCAGCTCAATTTCACCAATTTTTTTCGTAGTTGGCTGATAGGCACAGTATCAATGACTCAAAAAACGATGGAAGTTGGTTCTTTTCGTGTGAACTCAATGGATTTTTGACGATGCTCATTGATCCACCTGTGGCAAGACCTCTTCAGTGGGGTGGTCTTGGAGGCCAGTTGCCACTGGTGAGCTGCCGGGGATCGGCGATGAGCTGCTCCCATGAAGCAACAAAAGGATCAACGAAGCGTTGAAGACCCATGAGTGTAATTCACCACAAGGCGTTGACCACGGCTACTGCTGTGACTCGCGTACCAATCAACATGAACCAACCAACCAACCAACCAACCAACCAACCAACCACAAAGGCGTTGACTCGTTGGTTCACAATCAGTAAATCCACTGTTAGTCACCTCAGCACTGGCAAATCACATGACCATTTCAGGGGTCAATCCATGACCTCCACCCACGGGAAACCCCAGCACAAACCATGAGTAACGCCTGCGTGGTGCCGATCCAAGAGTCCAATGGTTGGTTGAACTCGTGTCCCGTGGTTAAGCTCTTCCTGGGAGGAGCGGCTGTGACGGTCACCTGGTGACGGTCGTCTAGTGCCACACCGGTGGAAAGGTGGTGGCTATGTGCCAGCAAGGTAGCAAAAACCATGTGAGATTAGAAGGTAGCACAAACCATCTCACCAGCTAGATGGTAATACCATGTGAATGTTCTGATTGGAAGGCAGCAGAAACCATCTCACTGAACCATCAATGGCGATAACCAGTCTGCCTGTTTCAATGCAAGAACACCAGACCCCACAATCACCCGCATACGTGTACCAAAGTAAACATGTATGTATGTATATAATAGAAATTAACAAACCTGTACTCGCAAATGCTGCTAGCATGGACCACGTTACTCCTTTGATTGGACACGTTTGAAGACTTCGGTGACAAGCATCAGTGTGCTGGGCAGCTGCCAAAGCAAACTTGTGCCCAAGGTCAAAGTTTCCAATTGATGGGGCAAGTTTGCCTGGGATTAGCTTCAGTGGCGAGAGCTCTTGGTGCTTTCCACGTTCGGATGTTCTTAGGAAGATTGATTCGGGAAATGGAGGTGAACATGAAATGTCGTGAGCTGAATTGCTGGGTCAGCCTGATTTAGCTATGGTTCTTGACCCGCAACCCAAGCATCAGATTTGAACGGCACCTGGGCCTAATGGAACCAGGACCACAAAACAAACTGACAGAACCACCAAAATTCACGGAGATCAAAATCGACATCAAACAGTATCAGCCAGCGGACACATGTGCTTGCTTGATGTTTCATCCGTACTCAATGAATAGCTTGGGTCACCTTGGTTCATCTTGCTTCATCTTGCAAGTTCACCTTGGTTCCTCTTAGTTCTGAGGAAATCTTGGTTCATTCAACAGCTAGAATTGTTGGCGCCACAAAGGACGTTCGAGGACGTGGAGGAAATCCTTGCAAGTTGCCGTTCCCACATGGTTGTGGGTCAATATTTACCATCAACTTGGGGGTGCAATACCCAGCAATGATAAGGAAAACAATGGTTACACCAGGGTTACCAAGGGGTACAGGGTTTTGACGCACAACCACATGTTTTTAAAAGCTGATGGAACGTTCATGAGGATCACTGGATGATGCACTTTGGCTGCTCTCTTCTTGGAAAGGCAGAAAACATAAGAAACAGCATCCCAAACAATAGTTAACTTTTCTCGAGACTAGCTATTTGATCGTGTATAGCGGACCACCACTGATTGTGCAATTCCAGAAACTGGGAAGTAAAACCCTGGCCATAACCAGCCATCTGGAACATAGCGCCTTTTCCAGTGGCTAAGTTGAGACCAGTTGCAGACTCCAAACTTTGATTAAAGCAGTATCCAAAGGTCAATGTCCGCATTTTCGCAGGGAGCACGATGCTGTCCTTGCACATCGGCGCAAGGGTGATATCATGGGAGAGGGTAGCAATGGCAATGACCACGCTACTCTCAAGACATCACAAACCAGGAGTTCCTTTGACTTGAAACCATTACTAGCTTCAAAGCTCTACAATCAACATTGCGACCGCACCTGCGAATGGATACTTGGCACCCTATTCATCGTTGCCTCAACGGAGAAAACCCACCGGGAGCTGGACCCCAGCCTTCGCGCCAAGCATCGATGGCCTGGTTGAAGTTGCTCCCCAAGTTGAGGATCTCTAAGCTTTCGGGGAACTTCACCTGATCACTGAGGTCATCATGCTGGGAGGCGACCATGGCTGTGAAGGACAACCATAGATTTGCTGAGGAACGCTGGTTGGTACATGTGACCACAAGAAAATTATGGCAAATCCTGGCTGATACTCATGTCGTTGTGGTGGTACATAGGGACAATCAGCAAGATTCTGTAGATGCATATGTATAGGCAATGATGTATATAGACAAATACCTATTCACACACACACACACTAACGTTCATACACACACACACACGTTCATACACCTATCTGACAACGTATTCCTGCCATTTCTACTCATGATTCACATCCCCTTGTTTGTGGGTCGTTTGCACAGTCACCAGCTTGTCGCGGATTGTCGCCTCCTGCAGGGGCTGATTGTAGCTACTCCCAAAGGATAACGTTCTCAAAGCTCCTTGGCTGGAAAACATCCAACGACTCAGCCATGAACTGTACCTGTGATGGTTGCAAGTCCCCACGGAGAAAATCTTGACATGTTCGGAGGGCAACCCAAACATTTCAATTAGGAGGTACATGGGATTGTCCATAAATGATGCACCCCCATTGAATTGTGAGTAATTCACACGGAACATATGGATATGAATATGACAAACAGTTCATAATTATGTCTTTTCCTGGTGTTTTTTTATGAAGCATTCTTCGTACTGGATTGATTTTCATGAACCTTGTCTATCCTTTTTTTGGTCTAGTCAATTTGTTGAGAGGCTCCTCGTTTTGCATTTACTTTTAGAAAGAGTGACAAGAAAAATACACAAAATCACTCCAAAAGGTCCGAGCTGTGTTTTCCTGGGTCAAGCAATCGTCCAATTCAATATGTAAGTGACACACAGTGTCCGATGCCAGTTCTCTTCGATACAAAAAAATATCAAAAAATGAACCCTTTCAAAAGCATTGAGTGAAGCAGTATCTCAAACATAGAAAGCAATCATGGTGTCCGAACAAGTGTAATCTTTATTTTGGTGAGCAATACTGCTCAAGTTCATTTTCCATAAAGACTTTCTCACAAATTCGTTGAATCTTTAGAATTGTTTACAGCAACAACAAGCAGAACACCACCACCAACCACAACAGCAACAACAACAACCACAACAACAACCACAAGGACAAGGACAACAAACTCCAAACAAAAATCAGGTAGCAAAAAGTGTCCAAACATATATACAGGATTCAAAAACACAAGCACAAGAAGTAAAGCAAAAGAATCCAGAAAAGTCAGGACCTTCCTTCTGTGGCGTTTGACCTGAAATTCTAAGCTTGAACACAGCCAGAATATCCTTAGCAGGGTCCCAAGACTCGGATGCATTTTTTTGGAAGCTATAAACTAGGCCCGCTGCTGGTGGCTCCGCTTTTGGAGATCGGTGTTGGTAGGAGAGACCTGCCGTTATCGAAGTGATGAAGTGCTGGATACCCAACAAAAACTACTTTGAAACACGAACATCATCAGTTAGGGCAACCAACTAGCTCAAGCACTAGCCCACTTGTGAGTCTTTCATGGCCAGTCCCTCACAAATACGATATGCTGCATCCAGGCTTCCTGGTAGCTGCACCATCGACAAAGGCTGGTTGAAGCAGTCACTGAACGTCAGAACTTCCAATGTCTCAGGGAGCTGCACCAGCTCCAAACTTTGATCGAAGCGTGCACCGAAAGACCTGGGGGCCCCGTTGCACCATAGCTGCCCTGCAACAAGTTGAGGGGTGGGAAAGAGCTATGTCATGTTAGCAGTGTCAATAGCCTATTTGTGATCCCGTGGCTTCAGTGGGTATTCCACGGTGACCCCAGCAGGGCGGTCGACACAAACAGGTATACCATTCCAAGCACCTTTCCGTGGACGACCATGAACATCAAACGGAAGATGTACCCAGTTTGGGGTGTTGATGGCTATCGAGCCATGGATCCTGTAGTGAATACACTTGGACCGCTGGGGGTTCCTCCAAGGTGATCACTAGCGTACTCCCTGCTGAGCATTCCAACAGTTGCCTGCGAGTACCCCAAAATCCTTCAAGCAAATATGTAAACCGTCTAAATCGCGCATTTCTTCACGTTGTATGGCAAGGCCATAACCAGTCAGCCCGGATTTGCGACACTGCTCGGTAACAACATGATCCGCCACAAGAATGGATCAGTGGATGCGTTACCTCGACATGAATGACCCACCAACCCAAGTTGATTACATCAGAGTTAGTGTTTGGCAAACTCTTTGAGCAGCATGGCTAGCAATTACAACTACCATAAACTCGAACTATGCAATAGCAACACCGATCATTTCAATACATTGTAGCTATACCAACTCCAACACCATCCATAACCCGTGCTTCATTAAATCAATTGGTATGCATGATTGTAGCAATGCAGTGGTATTGTAACACCATGACTGGAGCTATCCTGTTTCGGTTCAGCCAGTGATTCAACTGCCGCGCAAAGGATCAACTGCTCTGCCAAGCAACAGGGAGGTCAGAGATGGAAAGACCACACCTGAGCTTGAAGATGTCCAACAACTTGGGTCACGATGAAAACGCAGAACTTAATCAAGTACATAATCTGTACGAATATGTACTTGCATATATTTGCATATATGCATATGGACATATGTCTGTCTGTCTGTCTGTCTGTCTGTCTGTCTGTCTGTCTGTCTGTCTGTCTGTCTGTCTGTCTGTATGTATGTATGTATGTATGTATGTATGTATGTATGTATGTATGTATGTATGTATGTATGTATGTATGTATGCATGCATGCATGCATGTATGTATGTTCAAACATACATATACACATACATGCACATACTACATACACACATGTGCATGAATGTCAATGTATATACATATATGTAGATTTCTGTATATGCACAGGATATGTACGAGTGTACAAATGATATATGTATATGTATCTCTAAATAAATATACAAATATATATATATATATTAAATATATGTATACATTGAAATGTGTACCTACAAATCATACAAATTTAAATGGATATACTTCTACTTGCCAAAATTGGTGTGTGCTCATGTGTGGGAGGTTGACTACCGCCACACACTTCAAGACTTGGGTTTGATAACGGGATTTTGGATACTCCCCTTACATCCCATTCAGGTCTACAACTAACCAACAACCCAAATACCAGCCAACCAGCAGTGGAATTCAGAAGCTTTGCTGCTCTACATCCCCTCCAACACTGCTGATCTACAGCCTTGGGTGTTCACAGCCGCCCCACCAGCCCTCCCCACCTTCCAAAGTGTCATTGAAGCTATGCCCGAGGGTCAACTTCTGCAGCTGGGGCCAGCGGATCTTCTGCAAAGCTTGGGCAAAGTCACGTCCCAAGGTCAGCGCTATCAAGCCCTGGCGCGAGTCAGAGATGGCGGAGGGTGGCAATTCGTAGCAAGCTGTGGTGGTTGATAAGGCTATGGGTCAATCTTAATCAACCAACCAATAGGGGATAATAACCAACAAAACTATAGGGAAAACAATGGTTAGTAGTGGGGAAACCAGGGGTACAGGGTTTTGACCCACAGAATTGATAAGAAAAAAGCAATTGTTGATGGTGAATAGTCAAGGGTTCATAGAGGTCACACCAAAATAGGGGTTGATACCACTATTGATAAGGATTGATAACGCTTTAGAGTGGTCAATGAGGCTTCGCTTCATGGATCCTCCATAGATTGACTGTGGAAATATCTAAAATGACAAGTAGGAGCTGCCTCACCAACAGAACCAGCTGGTCAGTTTTGGCTGGATGTTCAACCGCGCTGTGCCATAGTAGTGAAAACGGTAGGAGTCGCATGTTCTGCATGCTGACAATTGATGATGTATGGCATATATGCAGAAATACACAATATATATGCATTGCATATATGACATACATCCCTCCACTCCATATCTATATCTATCTATAAATGTACAGTATGTATTTATATATATGTATCAATATCAAAAATGTATCAGATCAGCATGTATGATCACGTATGTATATATGCGTGGGTACCTGCTTCAAATTGTGTACACAACTGAGCTGCCTCTTGCTTCATTTTCCCTGAGTCAACTGGGAGCACAAAAGGTACCGACATGTTTGAGAACAAGAACAGTACTTGGTGTCCATCCACTTAGTTATCTGCTTATGATACTACTTATCCCCGGTGACACCCAGTTCGACCCAGTACTGTGGGAAGGAGAAATATAGTTCTGTTCTCACAGTTGAAACAGAGTTGTCAATTGTCAGTAGTTTCAAGCCAGTCTGGTTGATGAACAGCCAACCAACCAGCTCAAAGGGAGAATTGAGAAATGCCAATCGAATCACCAACCAGCAGATAATCAGGACTTCAGAATGTGGTTTTCCACACATCTCCCACCAGTGGGTACCCAATTGAGATCCAAGTTTGCCCAGGCGGCCTCCGGCAGAAGCACTTTGTCAAGGCTCTGATTGAAGTTTTGTCCAAAGGTCAAGGTCTGCAAACTGCTTGGAAAATGCACACCTGCTTGCAGGGTTGGTTCCGCAGCGAATGAAAAAACACATCTGAGACTCTAAAATCAGCCGTAGTAGATCCACTCACTGTGGCTGGTTAGTGTCATGAGTCTAAGTAGTGGTCGATGCTGGTAAATAGCTGCCTTTTCTTCATCGACCACCATCGATCAAGTCGAGGCTCATCCACCATCTCCTGTAAAACGCGGTGATGTTCCAGCTCTCCAGATCTTTTCAGATTCGCAAAGAGCACTAAATTCTACCACCAAATCACACTAGCAACGGTGCTGAAACAACCAGTTGCGCTTGCGCCCCCCTTTACCTTCCAAGGATTCGTCGAAACGATCGCCCAAGGTCAGGTGCTGCAGTCCAATGGGAAGATCAAAACCTCGCCGTGACCAGTTGCGTTTAGGCACTTGGGATGTTCGAGAACCATAGGCACTTGGGATTGAGCTATACCACCCCATACCTATACTACAGGGAATCACTGGTGTATAAACAGCACATATCACATATGGATGTGTTTGTCAAAATATCAGATAACTCTGTGTATATATATATATACGCATGTAAATTAATTAGTTGATATGTGCATGTTGCATGTTCAACTTATAAAGCTTCTACGTATAAGAGACACATGGTATCTGCAGGAGGTAGAGAATTGATGAGAATTGGCTATCGGAAACACCGCCGAGATCCGTGGGGCTGGTGGCACCAACGAGGTCTGGTCAATTTACCAAGGCGAAGCGTCAGAGGGACAATAAATTGGCCGAAATTTGGTACGAACCCAGGATAACCCAGGTAAATTGATTAAATTAACATTCCATATTTCAGGTATCTTCAGGTAATTGATGGTTAAAAGGTCAATGATGCTTAACAATGGCTCATTGATTGTTGGTTGATGATGGCTAACTGATGGATAATTTATGGTTAATTATGGTCACTCATGCTTTGTTACAAAGAAACCACCAGGGGTCCGCTTCGGAGTTTTACACCATGGGAGCATGATCTCATACAAACACACCCGCGAACGTTCCCTCAGACTATAGTCAGTCAAGAAGCCCCGTAAGCTTTGCCGAAAGATCGGCCCAAAGGTCAGCGTTTCCAAACTGTTCGGCAAGCGAATGCCTGGGCCATGGAACCAGGTCCTCCATGGTTGCAAGGTTTGATCAAGGCAACAACTGTATCAAAGTAGCGAGAATGGACTTGAAGATATCAACTGGAATTGAAATCATCAACAACACTTGAAGTGGAATACTTCAGGAATTGACTTCAACAACAACAAATGGACTTGTAGCAAGTTGAATATTTCAGGAATTGAATCAACATTAAGGGCTTTGGTGTTGGACTTGCTGGATCCCAATAAGACATTGGATGATCTTTTACATTATTGCAAAGAAGATTCCGGCAACATGACAATAATGTGGGAAATGAGGACAACCAGCAGGGTACACGTGCGACAAAGCAAAGATGAAGTCTTGCGCAAACAAAGACTTGAAGATCCAGGGGTTGTAGTTATGAAATTCATTGTTATTGGATAGAAGCAAACCATAAAACATCCAGGATCATCCAAAACTAGTAGTCATGGAAAACTCGTCTGCTGGAGTCCTACCAGTTATGAAAACCCTCGACACCCGAAGCCACTCACAACTTCGAAGCGGTTGCCCCTTGGGGATGCGCATCCACATGGCCCCAAGAAATCACCGGGTGAAACTTACACAATGATCGTCTCCCTGCGGAATTGAAGCTATTAGCTCCAGGTATCTGGGGATCCTTCGAGTCACAACATGGCGGTGCACCACTCATCATTCCACGGAGCTATTCATCGTGTTGGATCATGACATGATTATCTAATAATGGTTAAACATGATGAATGATGGCAAATCAATGGTCAATAGTTATTTGGATGTTCACCAAGGGACACGATTGGGTGTTGACTTCTGACAAGCATGTCCACAAAATCTGTTTTGACTCTCCACCAAATCGCAGAGTCCACTTCCAATTTTTAGTTCACTGGGACAGCCATATGTTTGAATTTTCAAGAGTCATTCTTCGATGGGAGACATAAGCCATATTCCCAGCTTGGCCATTCTGGGATGGCACCACGATGATCAATAAACACAAGTCCCAAACTCAATACCTTAATGCATGAACTGGTTGGTGGTTGAACCACCCCTATGAAAAATGTGAGTCAACAAACCAACCAATTGAGTCCAAAACAGGCCCCGTTCGATTCACTGTCCCAGTCGCCCAGTTACGATTCACGAAGTCTGCCTCAGCTCGCTGTGGTCGGTTGATTAGCTCTAGGAATGGTAGGCTTCGTTGGGGCTATTGTGCAAGAATCTGACAACCATTCTAGGGGTATTGTTGTTCTTTTAAGGTTGTTAACCAAGAATCATGGTTTACAGAGTTCTTAGCCGACAAGTATGGTTCGTAATCAGAGGTTGTTAGCCGACACCAATAGTTGATAGCATTTTTTTGGCTGTTGGCCAGCAAGAATGGTTCATCTTTTCTTTATCCAACGGTGGTTTTCCTGGCCCAAACTGATTCCTCGTGATGATGGTTGGTTGTTATTGGAAGATCCAGCTGTTCAGAAACCGCACTTGGAAGGCACAAGCTTTTCGTTTAAAAATGGTGGATGGTTGAAACTATATATGGGCATATTTGAAGGGGAAGGTGCAATATTAGTACTTACCATCTGCACTTGGAGAGTTTGATTACAATCATATATATATATATATAACTGAATTACATGCATCCCTGGGCGCCAGAATGAATTGCTAAAGGTTATTGACTACTATCATTCACCGTGTGATGATTAGCATAAATGTTAATCATTAATACCTGGTAGTACTACCGGAATAATTCATAGCTAAATATCCCTCATACCTGGTAGTCTTAGAATAATTTCGTGAACATCATTGCGCCCAACTCTGAATTCGAGTACAGGTTTCCAGTTCCAGAGGTCACACACAGGTCACTACAAACAAATGGCCACCGGTCAAAACTGGGTATCATAGTTGCAAAATTCCGATAGTCTGAAGTAAGCTGAAAAAGATTGGCAAAAGACACAGCACGTAGCGCTCTTTTTATGTTGAGCCAAATATGTCCGAATGATCATTGACGTTTTGTCATGACCCTGTGCTGGACAACAGTGACAAGCAAACTGGATTCCCTCAAAGGACGTGCAACTGAATCATGCATGTCTACCACTGTTTGTTATAGGAGCCGTAAGGCTACCCTATGATTTAGGGTAACTTGTGGCATTGAATTCATACCTCCATAGGAATGTTGGTGACACATATAGCAAGTGGTAGGTTTTCCTGAATTTATTCTTCTCCCCCTTCTCATGGTTCGGAGCTTGACTACGGAGTCTGAGCTCTTGAAGAAATTCCTGAAGTGATATTCAGAAGATTGAGCGCTTCCTGCCACTTATGCGGTTCCAGCGATTTCGTGAATGGGTCTGCTCTCTGTAAAGCAGTCTTGATGTACTGCAATCTGATTTGTGGATCTTCGAAAAGTTCATACAAGGATGACAAGTTGATTTTATGCACCTTGGCCAAATGGCGTAGGCGTGGTGAATAGCCACCATGAACGATTTGAATCACCGATGCATTATCTTGATGGCATATCAACTCGATAGGTCGATTCAGCACAAGCTGAAATAGATCCATCATCGGAACACCTTGTCCGAAAACTCCACTATCAAGACTGATGATCTCTGCTTCACATGTTGATCTGGCCGTGGCACCTTGACGCTTTGACCCCCAACACAGTGGCCAAAAGGAACTGGGTCCTTCCAACGTTAGGTACATACCTGATGTGGATTTAACGTCATCGATGCTAGATGCATGATCTGCGTCTGTGTAAAGACATAGCTTCAAGGCTTCAGGTTCATCTCGAATGTATCCCTCCAACATGAAATCAGTTGAGCTTTTCATCAAATAACTCATCAGCCTAAATAACCGACGGTCATCTGCACGAGACCACTTTGTGATTCTCCGTGTCAGCACTGATATAGCACGCATGAGATCCGGTCGAGCAAGACGAGCACACCATAAAATCTTCATAAGAACCTTTGATGCATCACTGGACATCTCACCTCGAATCTCAAAGTCACTGTCAACCAAGGATCCTTCTGGCAAGTACGGTGTTGAGGCTTTCTTGAGAACACAACCGCTCAACTCTTCGTAAGCGATGCAAGCATTCTTGACAAAGTCCGTCATATCCATTTTTACGGATGCACCATGTTCATCTCTCTCTACGATATGCTGCCTACCCAAGACTCTGCTCACAGGAGCTGGATCTTCTATCTCGATGTGTTTGCGAACCATTTCCCAGAAACCAGCGTGTGCGTCCTTTGGACCACTCAGTATCATGTCGTCTACGTACAAAGCCAGTAATAAACCGGATTCTTTCATGAAGTATGTCGATTGGAATGTATCGGAACAATGGGTAGATCCAATTTGCTTCATCATGGCTTTGAATCTCTGATCCCAATGATAACCAGCCTCTGGATGTCCGTACAAACTTTTCCAAAGTCTTATGCATGGTCGATGTATCCCTCGAAACTTCTCCGGCACCAACTCTGCGGATAGTTCCACCCATGTGGGAACTTTTGTGTTTAGGAAGCTTTGGGTGTATGCACGCACAACATCACTTTGTGAAGTGGTATGCCCCTTTAAGCTACCATATGCCAGATTTGCATTGATTCCTGCAATTCCTGAAGGGTTTACCTTGGCTTCTTGCAGTACTGCGATGTTGTTATCCTGGTCACGGATGTCGTCGCCCCGAAAGACTATTCGGGCCTTCAGCCGACGAAGCTCTGGTGTCTCCCAGTGCTTGACGCTGAGAATTGTCATCAAGCGCCCAACATGCATCGGCTGCTTGCTCTTCATCAAGTCCTCCCTAGGTACAACGTGATTGTAATCCCATGTCTTGTTTTCCAAGATCCCAGCTAGCTCCTTGGCAATCGCATCTTCCCATCCAGGGTGATTACACCAGTCTTTACGCTCTAAGAGTAGGTGTATTCCTGCGTGCACTACTGGAAGACTAGGCATATTAGGATTATGCTCGGCATCGCTCTGGGGTCGGGCCGGAAGGCCACTGACCGTAGGTGAATTGCCTTGCACTGGGATGACAGGAACCGCTTCTACCTTTGTAGGATAAAAACATTCGCTGATTGTCCTAGCCATACTGATCGGATAAAATGCAGTCTTTGGTGTTTCGCTCCCCTTTGCATGGTCATGGTGAAATCCTTTGGGATGTTGGCATCGACATTTGTTGAGATTGTATGCAAGACGGTAATTGGATGTTACTATATGCCACGGCTTAAGCATGGGGTTCCCCTTACTGCTTTGGAGTCCGAAGTAACAACCATGACACTCCGCCAAGTACAGGCCATTTCTTTGAATGAACGCTACCAGTTCTGGCAAAAGCCATCCCTTTGCGCCCTTCGGCCACTCGAAAGCGATGTGTCCTCCTGCCTTGAGAACATTTTCTGCTGTCTCAATGAAGCTTTTCAAGAGTTTCCTAGAAGTACTTCTCCTTTGTTTCAGCTTCTTGGCAATTGCTACATTCACCGATTGCCACTTGCTCCAAGGGTCGCATGGTAGCGATTCCCAAAGGTCACAACCAGGGAACTGCGAAATCATCTTGTTCAAGGATGCAATTTCTTCTGGATCTGTTAGATCGTTTTGGGACCTCGTCAACCTGAAATGATCTATTCCTCGTTCAGCATTTGCTTGACCAAGCGTTGAATTGTCTGAACAACAGAATTCAAACATGGTAGGCGCCCCCTTCGTTGCTGTTTTTCTGGCATTCGAATGGCTCACCTGTTCAACCTTGGACAGCATAGGTTTTATTGAGGTGACCTGATTTCGATCAAGATCTTGCAACATGAACTCGACGGCTGATTCTCCTCTCAGAAGGTCAGGTTTTGATTTGGCATTATGCACTGCTGCTTGGACTGAAGCTCTCCAAATCCAATGGTTCCTTGGGGAAAAAACCAAGTTCTACCAACCCAACTTCTAGAGCTGATACGTTGATAAGGGGAGACTTGGCAATCATCAGTGTGCAATGAAACTCTATTCTTGCATTTCCATTCAGTTACTCTTTTCGCTGAAATGGCATCACCTCCGAATGGACAATCATTTCCGACTGGTGCAAACAACCTCTTTCTGGGTCTGTTATGTACCTTACACCATGCCCCTTTGTCTTGGTCATACTCCCAATAGTCTCCCAGATTTTCAGTATCAGTACGGGCTTTGGTTTTGGCGGCTCCGGCTGGCAACTCTTTAGCTTTACTTTTAGCTTCATCGGATTCGAAAACGGATTCCATGAGGTTCTCAAAGTCTGGGATTTCCGGCCCCCTTGAAGGTTCTGAAGGACTTTTCGGTTTATCCTCCAACGCCAGAAGTTTCTTTTTCTCCTCAGCTCCGGTTTTTGCCTTCTTGCTTTCCTCTTCAAGCAACGACCTGAACCTTTCATGGCACGCATCGGAATGTTTCACCCCTTCAGCTATGCGTTCACAACCCTTGCAACCAGCTGTCTTACCGAATTTGATGGCCCTTTCAAGAGTAACATAAATCCTCCTGACTCTGGATGGGGTCTTAGGCGCACCTTCCTCGAATGGCAATGCAATCTTGGGCAACTCACCTGAACCTCCCTCATCCCGGGCCTTTGCTGCCTCGTACATCGGGAAAACTATTTTGTCAGGAACAACTATCTCATCCATGTGAACTTGGATTGGTCTACCACAGCCTTTAGCATTGGTTCTAAGACTTTCATAATCCAGCACATAATGGACCTTTTTATGCACATACCCCGCATCAATCCTCCACCCTGCAAAGATTCCCGGTGCGGTACGCGGTTCAAAGGCAGGCTTCAAATTGTGCTTAGCAGGTTTGTAGTACACAAGTGCTCCTAGTGGGATTCTCAACCCTTCGAATGGATTTCCATTGTTGGCCGCTTCATAGCAATTCAATCCCATTTTTGATCTCTTAGCATCATCTGTCTCATTTGGATGGATTGCAGCTAGGGTTGTGAAGCTTTTCGCAACGCAAAAGTACTCCATGGACCTAGGCCAAAGCTCATGACTAAAGCCTGCCGCCAAGTGACATGCCCTAACACCTTCCTTCAATCGACGAATGTTGCTTTCGAGCTTGGCATTGTGAAATGCATCATTGGGGATTGCTTCATCGGGCAACCAATCTAGAGCTTTAACTGCTTCGGTCAGTTCCTTCGCAGCGTCAGATTTCACAATACGCAATGCTTTTCCATGTGCTTTGGTACCACCGAATTTGCGAAGGCATGCTATGTTGTTTTCTGTTGTTCGTTGAGTTTGTGGGAAGGCTTGATAGCAACCGCTAAACTCGTCAAAACAAGTCAAACATGCTTGCTCACCCTCTGATCCTTTTTGAAGGTCACTACCCATGATCAAGTGGTCAACTCTAATCTGATGTCCAAAATGAAGAGGTGGTGCTTCGTCCGGGTCTGGGTCTCCTCGCTTCCTATGGTACCTTG
This sequence comes from Symbiodinium kawagutii, assembly GCA_009767595.1. Taxonomy (NCBI): domain Eukaryota; class Dinophyceae; order Suessiales; family Symbiodiniaceae; genus Symbiodinium; species Symbiodinium kawagutii. Next base: position 426,827 of record VSDK01006747.1, on the reverse strand, counting down.
ATGTCATTTTTGCTCGCATGCAAACTTCGCAGCTCCTACTTTTAGGATAGTGAGTCAACTGATGATTTGCACTGATCTCCTCAACCTCATCATCTGATGATGGAGGATCCTTGCGACTAGGATCGGATGCTAACACCAATTCACCCCCAGTTGCAGGGTCTTCCTTTGGAACATCTTCTGCTACGGATGGGGTATAATCACTACCTATTTCGGGATCTCTTTCCAACAACCTCTCATCTACATCCCTCGTCAACGCTTCAGCGGGAGGCACGTCGCTTTCAGGTGGAGCCGGTGAAGGCTTCTCACCCACGCTCACTGCGCTTTCGGACGGAGCCCGCAAAGGCTTCTCGCCCTCTCTCAGTGCATCGTCTCCTATTGGACCACTGGATGAGGCTGCAGGTCTCGATGGATCATCAACTGCTGGCATTGCTAAGCATTCGACTGTTTCGGCTAAAATTGGAACATTCTGCTCCACTCTATCCACATAGATTTTTGCGCTCTCAGGACAATGAAATGTGACATCAGCCAACCGATTGGATTTCACAAAGAATGGCAGTTGGTTTGGAAACCAAATCCATGCTCTACCCTGCTCGTTGACCTGCTGACCAAGTGAAAGTGCTGCTGGACAGTCTCTCAACGTGTAAAAGACTCCTTCCCCAGGCAAACTTCCCTTCAACCTGATAGCTTTTGTACTTGGTCGCAACCCTCCACCAGTAGCGAACTTCAACTGTTCAGGGGCTTCAGCTACGTAATGATTCCATGGCTCCGGCATATCCTTGTATGATATCAAGTTTCGACCAGCACCGGAATCAACCAAAAACTCCTGATGGTAACTGCTGGGTTCACACACTGCGGCGATGGCTGCAAAGCACTTGATGGCCTTCTCGAACATTCTTGGGCATGAAAACATCTTACCTCTCTGATCCTTCTTGGTTGGTTTACAACGTCTACCCAACTTCACAACATTCGACTCTTCGATGAACTCCCTCCATGGCCTGTTGTTGACCGCCCCAAAATCGGAGCCTCCTTCCCCGCTCCTGGTTGAGCAACACTCCTCCTCCACGACATGGCGGCACGGAGCCGTAAGGCTACTCGCACCCTCTGTTCCTAGAATGGTAGTTGCTGCTACTGCACCTGAAACGATCTGGGCTGCTCCAGCATGCGACATGGTCAATGCTTTCGGTTTAGGACCTTTGTAGAGATTGTTCTTGTCATGCAGGTACGGACACTGATCTCCTTTTGTACATGCTGAATATGCGAAGTACATACATGGGTCTTTCTTCTTGTCCTCTTTTGACGGCTTCGTGGATGAGCTGGCTGAGGGCTTCTCTGTACCCTTGCCCTTGGACTTCCCTTTTGACTGTCCCGGGGCTGCGGCAACGGATGCATCAGCGGCCTCTGAAGTCTTCTTCTCCTTCTTAGGCTTCTCAGTTTTCTCCTTTGCCTCTTTCTTAGGTTTGTCTTCTTTAGTCTTTGTTGGCTTTTCTTTCTTGGGTTTGTCTGGCTTAGCATCATCTGTTTTGGCTGCATTTGCATTTACCTTATGGCCACCTGAAGATTGTAAAGCCTTTTCAACATGTCCGGTGTTTTCATCCAACTGGTCAATCTCAATTGCTTCTTCCATCTTTTGATAAAGCCAATCCCACGTTCTCTTTGACGAACCAACCCTGGCTTCCCTGAATTTATCAATGGCCAATGTCAGTTTGGGATGACTTTTTAAGTTTTCGAAAAGCAATGATCTCAACGCTTGGTCGGATGGCATGTCGACTTGTTCCAAGGATCCTGCAATGTAATCGAATTTCGACTTAAAATCAATCAACGACATGATGCTGATTCCTTCCAACTTCAGTGCCAACAAGTGATGCTGCGACAACGACGCACCTCTATCTTTGTCCAACTTGAACTTCTGAAAGACCGTCCACAACAACAATCTACCTGATGGTTGTCGGCCACGTTTCTGATACGATTCCTGCACTGTCTGAAAGTCCAACGAGAAACGGGTACCCCTTGAGGATTCCAACAGTTTATGTCCGATGATTCGATCCAATATTGGGAATTGTCCCGGGATGATCTCACTTGCTTGGGTTGCACGGTTGCACATAGAAATCCACGCGAAGATCTGGGATTCATCCTTCTTGGCCAACTTACACACTGCTGAATAGATGCTGTTCCTATACCCCCTTGCTTCGGCAGCATTTTTGGGAATCATTGGGAACTTCATGGCATCATACCCTTTTACTCTCATGTATTTCTTCTCAAACTTGTACGGATCTTGATCATCACCCGAAGAACTAGAGCCATTGGAAGATTTTGGGGAACCGTTCGAACCACCACCACTAGAGTTTCCTGGACTTCCTCCACCACCCTTCTTGGACGACGAAGACGAGCTGGAATTACTCTTGTGCGAAACTGCGGATGGAGATCTCGAAACACGTTGTTCCAACTTCTCTAACATGGTTCTCATTTCTTGGATGGCCGTCTCAACCGGTTGCTTGGACTTCACCTCATTTTTGGGCAATCCCTTTGAACTCCCCGCGCCATTACCAGCTTCAACGATGGCTAAGGCCGGTTGCCTCATAGCTGTGCTTTTGTTGCTGTTCAGGGCTTGAAGCCGTCCGGTCAATTCACTGATCAAGGTATCCCTTTCATCCAACATCCTCTGAGCCTTTTGGATCGTGTCCTGTTTCTCATCGATCAGCATTTGAACTCTTTTAGTCAGCATTTCTCTCTCGTCCATCAATGATCTGATATCCCCTTCAAGAACATCTTGATTGATCATCAAACTTTGAACTCTATTCACGAGGGTTTCCTTTTCCTCCATTAAGGATTGCACAGTGTTCTCAAAGCCACCTTGATTGCTCAACATCCCTTGGACCATCTGTGCTAGGTTATCCCTCTCATGGGTCAACTCAGAAATTCTACCTTCCAAAGTTGCGATCTTCCTATTAGCTTCAGCTTCAACCATGGCTACTTCGGCTTTAGCCTTGTTCCTAAGTTCTGTTGAAGATTCGGCTGCACGTTGGCGGATTTGCTCAATCTGGATTTGGGCTTCATTCGCATGTTGCTTAGCCTCAGCCTCAACCCTCTGAACATATGTTAAAGCTTCTGCTTTTGCAGCCTCTTGGGCTTGGATCACAGCTTGGTTGGCTTCATCCCTCAACTGATCCCTTGATTGGTTCAAAGCTTCCTGAGCTTGAGAGATTGCGGATGCTCGGTTCTGTTCCACTACATGATGAGCCTGCGCAACAAGCAATGGATCCAAAGACACATTAAGCTCCTGCCTAACATTGGTTTGATACTGGTGCTGATGATACTCTTGTTTGAGGTTATTCTGTTGGACGAAGTTTGCCCCATCTGGAGTTCCGACCGGACCGGTGCTGGAAGGATCACCACCTGGAGGCACCCTAAAAGGATTCAATGGAACCACTTGATCATGACTTCCTGGGCTTCGGATGAATTGCGATAATGTCCCATCGGGACTTTGTCTCAACTGTTGATCGTCATCATCATCCCCAATTGCTTGCATTGTTCCTTGAGAGCCGGTGCCCAACGGCAACACAGCATTCGGGTCTTCTGCCAACCCTCCCATAGTGGAGCCTAAAGGCTTCGCACCAACCCTTTGAGTTTCTGGGGTCGACATTGAAGAAATTGATGATGTTGATACCTGTACCTTTGTGGTACCAGCTGAAATTCTCAAACCTGATCTACTCCTGTCTGTTGATTCTGATGATATTGAAGATTCCACTCTTGGTTCGAATGACATCTACTCACCTTCTTCTACGCTCCTGATTTTCACGCCAATCCGGAACGGCCAGCTCCACCTGTTCACAAATCACGTCAAAGCAGTCCTCCAGGAATTGCTTCACGCAATGCGACCTCTCAGCCTGCAGCTTCCTCCTCAGCTTGAGATGACAGTAAAAAGCACTTCAGCACACTCCGAAACGATCTCAGCGTTGTCGTCAACGAGAATTGCTGGTGTTAACCTTTGACACAAGCTCTCGATCATTCGCAACTTCCCCTGTGGCCCACACTTCTGTCGTGTAATTGTAATGAACGAAACCAAGGAACTCAAGCCGCGAGTGTTACCACAAGCTTCAAGGAGATTCGTAAGATTACGTTCTGAGCCCGAGATGAAAGAACAAATGGCGATTACAAGTCTGTTTTGGTATCGATTCTTCAACTTCTGAAGCAGCTCCAGGTTCTCTTCAGGAATCTTCTGAATGGCTTCCGCACTCGCCGTTCGAGACCTGCTAAGCGTCTGATACCAATCCAAAACAAGCAACACCTTTCCTTCCGGCGGGTACTCAGTGTAAATGCCACAAGTTCCCCTAAACCCACGTGTCTTACCAACAAGAAATGGCTTCTCGGTGTGATCCCAACAATACAATGTCGCTGAATCCGGTAAGAGAACTGTAGGTTTAAGTTGCTGTTGCTGCGGCGGCTTCGGCTCTGCTTTCTTCAACTCCACTTTGCTCGTTGAAGATGAGGCGTCAGTTGCCTTCGCCGACGATCCCCTCTGCGGCGGGGGCGCTTTCGGAGCCGCTTTACTCGATGAAGAAGATGCACCTGATGCCTTCGCCGCTGGTTCACTCTTCGGAAGCGGTACCAATGCCAATGGTTCCCTCTGTGGAGGCGGAAACAATGGTTGACGAGGAACAGATGAAATCGAATACGCCTTTGGTTCCTGAGTTCGGATTACCAACTGTCGGGCCACACTGCCCTTTGGCGCAACGCTTGACCTCGCCTTGACCACAGGAGGCTCCTCTGCCTCTTCCTCCGAAGAAATCCAGACTGCCTCTTCGGCCTGTGCTAAGACCTCGAAGCGGACACTGGCCCTTGAATTCGCAATGTACTCAGACCCACCGTCAAGGATCCACGGGAATGTATTGGACAACACCCTTGTACGTAAACCAGTGCGAAGACATGTCAACTTCTGAGATTGTCCCCTCTTACCACTCCGATGCCAATCGATTGCACGCCAAAGAGTGTCGCCGGGTTCAGATGGATCCGTCGACTCTCCCTCTGCAACTTCCTCTGCAGAAATGGCGAACAGCCAATATAGGGCAAAAAAGCCAGAGTATGGGGCACACCCGAGTGAAAAGGAACAACCAGAAACAACAGGGGTAAACACAACAGAAACAACAAGCTACTACGGCTGATAACCAAAAGATTGGCAAAAGACACAGCACGTAGCGCTCTTTTTATCTTGAGCCAAATATGTCCGAATGATCATTGACGTTTTGTCATGACCCTGTGCTGGACAACAGTGACAAGCAAACTGGATTCCCTCAAAGGACGTGCAACTGAATCATGCATGTCTACCACTGTTTGTTATAGGAGCCGTAAGGCTACCCTATGATTTAGGGTAACTTGTGGCATTAAATTCATACCTCCATAGGAATGTTGGTGACACATATAGCAAGTGGTAGGTTTTCCTGAATTTATTCTTCTGCTGACTTCGATATAGGCCAGCAATTGGTATCTGGCTCGTCATCCGCGAGTTTAACCACAGCAATCACAAAACACGCACGCCGAACACGTTCACTTTGTCCGCAACGAATAAAGGAATGGTTGTCGGCTTCATGTCCCATTCTACGCACGCATAGCTCAAATCCATGACCCCCGTAAAGGGCATGAAGAATAAACAACCAGGCTATCTATTCTTTTCTGAGAGGCGTCAGAAGTCAAAGCCGCGTCACAGTATTTCTGGAGAAGACCAGTGATGTCATTCCGTCCAGCGCCAGTTCATCGTCGTCTGAAAGGCCACGAAGCATCTTCCATGCACGCAGTGCGTCCCCGGGCATGAAGACGTAGAACAATGTGGAGGATGCTTCTACTCCTAACGGAACAAGGGGCCTGTGCCAAATGAATCAACAGAACAAATTGCCATAGCGTACTGATAAAATTGATGGGTGTCATTGGATTTCCCTGTCAAACAAGAAGCAACGCAAATACTTGTGTGGGATTGGCGGAGCCAGAAATTGGCTTGGAATCCAACATCCTTCAAGTGACCAACTTGGGAGATCTGAAGGACACTCCAAGAGCTACTTCCATGGGGCATCCCCCACTTGTCATAAATACTGACTTGTGCCCCATCCAACAAATGATGCTTACGTTGCATCCATCCGGAAACTGCTTGGCGTGAGTCAGCTGGTGCATCAAATCTCCGGCCTGTCATGCTATGGAGCTAAGACCACCCCCCAGGGTCAACAACCAAGCATTGCAATCACTAGTTGCCATCATAAATCGTTATTGACCAGTCTTACATGTATCAACTACAGTATCAACTACGGTGTTAACCAGTATGTATGTGTGCTTACTACATTTAACATCATTTAACCATAAAATCATTCACACTTCAGTAAATCAACTGTTATCAACAATCTGGTTATGGCAATGTATTGATGATTACTAAGGCCCCTTGGCGACCCAATTTGGCTGTGGCGCATCGGCTCGTTGACAGCGTGCGTCCTTGTTCCGTCAACGTCATGGTCGGCTGCAGTGGTTGCCCCTCCTTCAGCGTGCAAACTTCGTCCATGAAATCACTTCGCACTTGGCTTTGCCATCGACATAAACCCCAGGAAGTAACAGTTCAAACATGGAACGAAAAACATCCAAACATCTACCTACAAACATGGTCGAACATCTACCTCCCAACATCTCCCAACATCTAAACCTCAGCAACACCAGCTACACCTCCCATCACCATTCAGCTGTGGGTCAGTTCACCCCGTACCCTTGGTTCCCCTATCATTACCCATTCTTTTCCCTATGAAATTGTTGGTTATTATTCCCCATTATTGCTGGTTAGGTGAACTTATCCCCCATGAAATTGCTTGGTTAATATTGACCCGTGGCCATTCATCACCAGCTCTGCCCAGCTCTCCTGCCGCGAAATCCGCAGGTCGCCACCCCGCGGCTGCAGGTTCCGGCGCAGGGTGCGGACCAGGTCGATGCCCAGGGCCGTGCCGGGCAGCGATAGAAGCAGCTGGTGCCCGTCCAGGCCGCTCAGGGTCCTGGGCCAACGGGCAACGGTTGACCCATGGACCAAACGGGTTGGTGAGTGGAGATCAACGGGTTGGTGATGATGATGACGATGACGATGATGATGATGATGATGATGATGATGATGATGATGCTGCTGGTGCTGGTTGGTGGTTGGTGAATGGCAACAGGTTGGTGAAAGGTTGTTAAGGATGTTGTTTTGACGGGTGATCATTGATGGTGGATGGTTGGTAAACGCCCCAGGTGTAGACTGACATTAGGTGAGAAAGGGGAGAGTGGTAGGTTGGTTTCAACCAGACATGACCCGCCATAGCAATCCATAGCAAGGGTCACTCCTCGGCGAATATGAAGCCTGACAACCAACATCATAATGGAGTGGTCATGATAGGCTTGCAACAGCCTTAGACAAACGGTGCGCCAAAACACATATATGTATATATAATATATATATATGTATATGTATATAACACGAATACTTGCACATTATAAAGCGCTATTGTCAAGAATTATATGTATACTTCATTCAGGTGTGTGTGTATATACAATTGTATACGCAAGTTTGTATACTGAAACTACTGAAACTATTCTACTGCAACCAGTATCTCAGTTGCCACCAAGTTGCTCGACAGATCTATGAACTGGTCATGTTTCACCTACGACACTGATGCCTATTGTTTGTCAAAGCCCTCCGAAATCCTGTGCCGTCCCACAGAAGCGCTGCCCAAGAAATGATGATCATCCACACATGGCGTACCTCCTTGCAACGATCGGGCCAGCTAATTGCTGGTACCCCGTGGGCCACCCCTGATCTGCTTCTGAACAGGGAACCAATCCCCAGTTCTAGGGATGCCATGGACAAACCAATTGCTGATCGGATCTTCAGCTGCTTTATACGCCCAAGCCTTGATGAGCGACAACTATCGACACAGGCGAAAAACGGTGAGCCGCCGAGTTTCAAATCCATCATGCCGTGTTCGTCTTCCGCTGGTTGCTCAACAACTGGAAATGGCCATTTTTGAGACATTCTTAGAAATCGCCATGGCCAAGCGACTTTAAAGCCGTGAGTTTAAGCACTATAAATAGACTTTGAGGTAAACTTTGAGCAATGAGGGCCGCTGCAGGAGAAACAGAATGGCATGGTCAAACTGTGTCAAAGTGTGTTACAATCCAAAGTTTGCCCGGCTGACTCAATTATTCCTGGGCTAGGTGAAGACAAAACCATTGAAGAAGCACAGGATGTGTCTCTTCTGCCTTGTTTGGGTGCGAACCCAAGGTTCACCAACCAACTGTCATTAATGGCAGCTGACGCCATGCTGGGGAACAACCACCATGCAAATTGAGTGTACCGTACTCATCCTTCATCAAACCCTTATCCTGCATCTATCATCGAACGCTTGACATCTTCATCCACGCAGTGCTGAGTATATGCCTGCCATGAAGACCACCATTCCACTAGCTGCAGGACTGGTCGGTGGTTTCAACCCTCAATCAAACCACCGACTAGTTGTTGTTTAGATATTATGGTTGGCTATTCTCCCCTATTATTAACCATCAATAATCATTGATGGTTGTAATTAACCCCTATAAAACCACCACGCATAAAATCATTCGGTCTCCAGACCCACAAACGTGATCATTTTGTTGCTGCAAACCTCGCGATTGGTTGCGCAACCAAAGACTACCAGGTACGCCCAGGCGTTGACATCCCCAATGGGGGCGGACCTTCCTGGCGCACCACCTGTGATGCAACCATGGATATGTCAACAGACTTTCAAGACTTTCCAGTGATGATTGGGAGGCTCTCCCTGTACACTTGGGAAACCTGACCGGAACACTATCACGACATTACATCCACATGAAATATGGCAGTGGGTCAAAACCCTGTACCCCTGCTTCCCCCAATCATAAACCTTGGTTTTCCTTATTATTGTTGGTGATGATCCCCTATTAGTTGGTTGGTTAATATTGACCCATAGCATCCCATAGCCA
>VSDK01006747.1:379361-404051 GCA_009767595.1 Symbiodinium kawagutii | reverse complement strand
TTTAGATGCTAGCTGGTTTATGGGTGGCCAGTTTCTCGGCTGAAAATGGTCTAGCCTAGCTTTAGGGGAGCCCATTCCTAGGGAAGCAGCAGATCCAAGCTTGAAAATGAATTTTCAACTCCAGATGCAAGCTGCCTTATGGGTGGCCAGTTTCTTGGCTGAACGTGCTCTAGCCTAGCTTTAGGGCAGCCCCTTCCTAGGGAAGCAATTGATCTAAGCCAGAAAATGAATTCTCAACTTCAAACGCGAGCTGAAAAAACAATGATTTTTTAAAGAAAATCTCAAAAGAAAACAATTCTCAGTTTTTCTTTGCTTTTAATTAGCCTTAAGCATTAGCCAATTCATTTAGCATTACTAAATTCATGATCCACATGTTGAAGACTTCTGGTTTTAATTAGCTTCAACAATTAGCCAATTTATTCAGCAATATTCAATTCATGATCCATATGTTAAAGAGTGCTGGTTTTAATTAGCTTTAACAATTAGCCAATTCATTTAGCAATACTCAATTCATAATCCACATGTTGAAGAGTTCTGCTTTTAATTAGCTTTAACAATTAGCCAATTCATTTAGCAATACTCAATTTATAATCTATAATTATGTTGAAGAGTTCTGGTTTTCATTAGCTTGAACAATTAGCCAATTCATTTAGCAATATTAAATTCATGATCCATGTGTTAAAGAGTGCTGGTTTTAATTAGCTTTAACAATTAGCCAATTCATTTAGCAATACTCAATTCATAATCCACATGTTGAAGAGCTCTGCTTTTAATTAGCTTTAACAATTAGCCAACTCATTTAGCAATACTCAATTCATAATCCACATGTTGAAGAGTTCTGCTTTTAATTAGCTTTAACAATTAGCCAATTCATTTAGCAATACTAATTCATGATCCCAATGTCGAAGAGTTCCGGTTTTAATTATCTTTAACAATTAGCCAATTCATTTAGCAATACTAAAGTCTTTTCTGGATTTCCTGCCAATTGGATTTTTTTATTCGTCAATTTAAAACAATCGGATCCCGCTAAATAATCTCAAAGTAAGGTTATTTAGGGTGATGAGATTCTTGGGGGGGGGGTTTATTATTTCTAGGTTAACATTACTGTAATGCTTTCGACCATTATCATCAGCCAATATCATCATTGTCAACCACCAACAACTTATAGGATGATCACACTCAACAGATAATCCGATGATATCCGATGATTGCTCCATTGGCGCGGCACCCTGTTCCGCTTCCGAGGTACTCGACCCATCAGGTGATCAGAGCGGCTGCCAACAGCATGGCGGCCGGAAAGGTGTGGGGCTTAGTGACTATGGATCTGTCGGGTCCCACGAGTTCGCTTGGCTTATGGCTTACTACCAGTTGTGGGTGTGGTTTTTCGCTTGCTTGCTAGGTGGGTTAGCTAACTTATCACTGGGGAGTACCACATTGTGTGCTGAAACGCGGAGGACCAACACTGATGAATCTGGTGTTTGCAGTCAAAGAGGACCTGATTCAGAAACGACATGTCCAAGGTTGAGGGTATGTCAACCGATTGATTGGGTATGATGATTCCAAGTTTTTAATCTTCAAATAACGAATGTATCAGATGCCACCAAGATTCTGGTTTCAGCAGGGAATGGGGGTATGAATCTTGAAGTCACAAACACCGAACAAATCCAGACCTGACTCTTCATGTACTGCACAAACCCGCGCTACACATAATGCAAAGTGGCTGTCCGTGTGTGTCTGTTTTCATTGAGCCACTGGCTTCGACATGTTCAAAGCTTTGCCGACCTGATTTAGGGTTTCTGATCATGGTTTCCAAGAAGTCATATGAACACTATCCGAATACAACTGAACTCTGAAATCATTTTGTTGAGCTTCTTTTTGACTGATACTTCTGATATATCTGTATCTCATTCATGATTGTTTGGATCATATTCTCTTTGTTGGCTAGACTTGACAGGTATGTGATCTGAACCCTTTGCTATCTTTTTCGAAGTTCAAACCCATCGTTTGCTGATTACATCCAATCCCCTGTCTGAATTTCTCCTGACAGCCGCCCCTTCATGGCTTTGTTTATGGGGGTGTCGCACCCCCGCTTTCAAACAAGAGGCATCTCCCAACGGCCCTTTGCCTGTGCATGACTAAAAAAAACAAATGGTATTGATTACTGAAGATTCCAGTCAAGGTACCTGTGCCGCACATGGTGGAGATTTTGGGGAGGTTCACTACCTGAGTTTTAGCCCCCCTCCAGCAAGCAACGGCCATTTTGGCTCACTGGCCTTGACGTTTGGGGAGTGCTACAGCAGGTTTTCTGCCGATCCCAATCTGCTAGAAACGGTGCATCCACGTGTACCGTGAGAGTTGCCCTTGCCTTTGTTTGTTTAGACTCCCATCAGATCTGGGCGTAGAACAATGCTGTTTTGATGTCAAACATTCTTGCCAAAGAGGGGCATCCACCTTTCAAAATTAGCCTGGGACCCCACAGTGAACAACCATCCATCAGCAACCAACTATATAGATGTCATTACCTCGTTGTTCTCATCACCATAGATTCATGTCATAACAATTGTTGCCACTCCGTCATTCTCACCAATGTCGAGATGTTCACCTAGGTGTGCCACACTTCTTCGGATAAGATCGAGCTTTATTACAGCTGAGTTGTTGAGACACAGACCTCCACGGAATGCTGGGAAGCACCGGGAGGTTACCGTGGACCTGAAGTGTGCATTCTGATGCGTCCAAGATCTCTGGGTAGACTTCCCCCGGCCGAATCTGGCCGCTTAGCCACCTCATAGGGATCCAAGTGTAGTATGACCAGGATAATGGTTGAAACATGAATGTTGTGGTTAGGGCTGTTTACATCCCATGATGACCATTTCCTTGTCTTTGCTGGGATGTTCACCTGTCCATTTTTGGTTCTAGTCGGTGGCTTGACGGATGGCGAAAAGAACCACTGCGAGCTGTCTTTCTCTCATGTGGCCAATGTACATTGTTGCTTGGTTATTGAACAGGCAGTGGGTCAGTTCACCCTGTACCTCTGGCTCCCCACCATTAACCAGCTCGTTTTCCCTATTGTTGGTTATTGAACATTGTTGCTTGTTGATTGTGGTTATTATCGCCGCCCATTATCAACCATTAATCAGCTAGAAATCACCATTGGTTGGTTGGTTAATATTGACCCAGTTCGCCATATAGTTGGCATATATCCCCTATAGTTGTTAGTTATCATCCCCTATTATCAACCATTAACCAGCTATTATTGGTTGGTTAATATTGACCCATAGCCAACACTGTTTTCTCCCTTTGCAAGCCATGTATAGCTGGTATATCCCCTGTACTTGCTAATTATTGTTGCGTGGATTTGCATGGTTATTGAACATTGTTGCTTGTTGATTGTGCTTGAACACTGTTTTCTCCCTTTGCAGCAACGATCCAACTCTGCACGGATCAGGCTCTGGCCCCATCTGGCCCCTCTTAGGTCTCCTGAAGCGGCGCTTCGAAACGGGCGGCTTGGTTTTTTGGAACCACCAGGCGGATCAATGGAGTACATGTACACATAAGTATATGTATATACACATATATATCTACATATATGTATATACATATATGTATATATATATATATATCTACATATATGTATATACATATATATATATATATATACATGTATGTGTATAACAACATGTGGTACACATATGAACATGTAAATAATTTCACACACAGAATGTATACATATATAATATATGTATGTGCATACTGTGTGTCGATGTATTCTCTGTGGTGCATAATCAAAGATACTAAAACATATCTACACATGATATGTCAACACACTCATCTGTGCAAACATGTGTCTGCATATGTAAAAAAATATATAAGAACACACGCATCTACACGTGTGCACGCACGTATATGATCTATACGCTCATTTGCTGGTATGAATCAAAGATATTGCCTGCAATGTGAGTATATATGCATATACACATCTGATTACTTGGCATTCCTCAAAGCAAGCTGCCAACTTCGACCTCTAATTAGACCTGTTCAATGACTGTTCTTGGGATTGGGTTGCCGAGAGGCCTACATATACCTCTACCAGTCTGCGGTTTCATCGCCAAAGGTCAAAGGACCATGAACATCAATCACTTCATGGTGGTTCTACTATCAAAAACCTGAAGAGGATAATCAAATCCCCAACAACTCATCTTCAATGATCTTGACCCTGCGAATGGAGGCACACATCTTTCCAAATGACGGGGACACCACCCGAATCCTCACACGGAGTGTTGACAACAAAGCCGCTTTCCTCGGCGCTTTGGGGCCCGACTTTTGTTCATCTCCTCCGCTCGCTGCATCTAAACTAGCACGGCGATCGTTTTCCGCTTCCGAGAAACGCACAGTTTCTTGGGATGCACAGACTCACCGGCGCTTCAAAAAGTGGGCCTGGTAATGCTAGGAGGCTATAGCATCGATTATGGTAGTTCCAGCCTGCCGCCATCTTCCAACAAAAGCATAAATCAGAACGTTAATATTCTCCCCAGTTACTGGCAATAATTTGCTCATCATGGCGCATAATGCGGCATAGTAGCCTCAACTAAGGGATGACTAGGAAAACCCATGGTAAACACCACTCCCAATCGCTTCATGGATGCACTCCTGTGCCAAGAAGTTCCACAGGCAACCAGTTCACCGGTGCTTGGAATGGCAACCAGCAGCGAGAACGACCAGAATCATAAGATACCACAACTTCCAATCAGCAAGAACCAGAATAGCACCAACTGATTGATATTCGTTTTCAGCCACAGCTACATTACAAGTATACATCAAGGACAAGAAGAGCACGTAGTGAATTTTTGGTGGAAGAAATCATGTACACCATCACAACACTTTGTGCTAGGGGCGGGGCGTCACCTGAGTCCCCACATTTTAGGAAACACTCAACCTCCAGTTTCCAGACGCGGGGCTGTACAAAGACTTCCTGCGAACCATCTGAGTATTGTGGGTATATAGCGGCATATCATAGCATATCCATGTTTAGCCATCATTGCTGTTGTCATGCAGAATTACAGTTGGCTTTATTTCCGTTTCTTGCTGTTTCCACCTGGATCATTGGCGCTGTTCTCTGGACCCCAGCATCAATGGGGATTGATGCTTGTGTGCGCTCGTGAAGTATGGCCAATGGACACCCAAGAACTTCTGCGAAAAAGCGGCCTTCTTCGAAATCTGTCTGGACAGAGCCCAGTCGCGGATACTGCAGCATCCGACTGGAAAGATGTGCCACAAATTTGGGGTCTGTCCGTTGTGCAACCTGCACGATGACTCGTTGGTGGTTAGTTTCGCCATCCCAAAAACATTTAGCCAATCAAATGGTGCCTTTAAAGATCGATTCATTAATGGTGAATTAATGGCACTTCTCCTGCTTAATACTGGGTATAATCATCAACAACAATAGGGGGTAAACCAACCATTCTGGATTCGCTTGAAGGCACCAGCAATGATCAACCGATGCTGTCCAGCAGGGTCGTATACTGAGTTTGTTGATGTGCTCCTTTCTGCTGCGAGGCCAACATCGAATGGTTCCAGGCACAAGATTTTGCTGAATATATACATATAAATATGTAACATGTATGTGTATATATAAAAATTATATGCATATCATATCAGATCATGATATATCTCCCTCATCCCCTATCAATCTTGTAAAATGATCACACTTGCTGATGCCACGGGACAGTCTGTGTTAGCCAATCGGAGTAGCAATCAGCAATCAGCTGCTCGATGCTTTCTTGGTTGTGGGGCTGTGGTGAAGGGGGAGGTGGCTACATTTGTGCTTCTTGGTCTTGCTGCTGTGGTCGTCATTGTTGTTGTTGTTGTTGTTGTTGTTGTTGTTGTGGCCATGGGATTAATTCAGTAGTCTAAAGACGTGCACATTTGGACACACCCGTTGTATGTTCCGTGACACAGAGCTTATTCACCGAGTTGCTGGTAGCTGCCTTTGAGTTGATTTCAAGTGCTCGAATCAGCAAACTTGTCATGACTGGGGAATTGGAGTAGTGTCAAGCCTGCTGATCCCATCCCCTCTCCTTGTGGATCATCGTAAAATGGATGGCGATAGTTGCCTAGATACCAGCGAGTATATGAAGCAACAGAACCCCACCGGGATGATCCTTTAAGTTCATCAACCGCTAAGAGTGGATATGACCCAGGAGTGGCCATGGATGTGCCTCCAAATGGCAGTTACACCAGCGTCATCGCTATGCCGCGGTGCGCCGCAGCAGTGACATTCGAATCGCAAGGTCGCGACTGCGGATGTGGCCAGAAAATGGACTTGTAAAAATATTAGTCAACCAACCATTCGTTGATAATCACCATAGGGACAATAAAACCAGTTTAAAACCACCAAGCAGTTTATAATGAAGTCACAATCAATCAATCGGCCATGATCACTCGTGATGAACCTTCTCCATTGCCGAGCGATTCAGCTTGACAGCAATCTATCGCTTGACCCAGACCCACACAGGGCTCACCGGCTATCCTGCGCCGGACTTCAGCAAGCAGTGGTTGGAGCCCACATCATTTATGATAGGAAGATACAACAAATGGTGGGTCCAATTGCAATGGCGGGTCTATGTATATATTTATATATACATATACATATGTGTGTGTATTTTGCGTATACCACTTGATGTATAATTGTGTATAGTCAAGCATAATTTGTGTATAGGTACAAGTACATCAAGGCAGCAGCGACTAGCCCACTCACCGCAGAATCACCCACTCCAGGTTCTACAAAGGCCATATAAGTAGGAAGGCCCATCCACCACTGCCATGCAAGCACCTTTCAGTTGCCAATGACAACAGTGTGACTTAAACAAACAAGTTTGATGTCATAGACATAGATAAACACAAATGGATACACAGTATCTCACAACCTCTTACTGGATTTGGATGATTTGGCCAACATGTAAGCTGATGCCAGTAGTCCCTGTCCATACATCTGTACACTATCAGCTTTTCTTACTCATGGGTTGTTGCTCTTTCGCTCAGCTCAACGGGGTGCTTTGACGGCACACGCAGCTGGGACAAGCCACTTGGTGTGAGGCTTGTCTTCGCCCACTTAGCGTGGAAGATCTCAACAGGGATGCATATACTACAGGCATGTTCCTGGCAACCGTATATACAATGGACATATGTAGATATATGTAATTACAAAACACACTTGCATATGCGATTGCATCTAAGAAAACAAGGCTTATTCGTATATCAATCTGCATATCACACTATCAATGCGCGTAAAAAGTAGCTGTACATAGGGGTTTCTAAAAATAGCGGGACCCGCCATATTATCCAGTTTATCAACCATTTATAGTATAATAAGATATAGTAAGCCAACCATTTTCGGGGTCCCCTATGCCTTGAGAAACCGACAAAGGATCATGTGTATCTTCCAGGCACCAACCGGAAACGGCGGCTCCTGAAACGGCACCCGTCACCCCGCCTCTCTGCGCCATTTCCAAAGACCTTCCTCACAGGCCAAAGCCCTGGCGCTTTGGAAGGTTGTGTAGGAGTCACTTCAGTGCTGACACGTTCGGAGGATGGCGTTCTGGCGGATGGAAACGTATATACCTTGACCTGCAATTGCCCTGGTTGGGATCAATCCCGAACCACAAGTTTGGGAATGCCTTGAGCCTGATCACTTGCTCTTACTTGTTGGGATTTATCCTGGTTCACAATTTGGGGACTTTCACCCAGTTTGATGAGGTCATGGAGGGTCAAAGCAATACTTTGAGCAGAAACAATTTTGCAGATCAACAATAGAAATGTATGAATATGAATGCAGAAATATACGGATGCAATCATTGGTCATGTCGCAGTTGTAATTAATCATTGATTGCGCACTGATACATGGATCACACACACACACACATCTTTTTGCCTGTGCAAATTGAGCCCTGGATGCCCTTACGTGCCAGCATGTTGAAATGCTACAGCGAATATCAACCGTCAACATAACATTACAGTACATAACTATGCTTGATGAACACTTCTGTTTGAATAATGGCTTAATTCACCGCCCAATTGTGGTGATGACCAATAGGTTTTAAGTATCATAGAACTCCTGATCGACAACAGGTCATAATTAATCCCATCGCTTGATATCAATTCTCGATTCATAAACACTAAGTGTTGCTGGGTACCCTCAAAAAACTTAGTACCAGTGCCACCAAAATTGCAAAACTCTATTTTTCAGGAGTCAACCGTCAATGACGCATTTTCTGATGGTCATTGGCCAACTTCCGAAACTCTCTGAGATCCAGAACATAAGAGCGAGCCAGAGGAGAAATAGGGAGAGATAGGGATTTTTTCGCAACCACTGCGACGATCCCTGATTTACGCAGTAAAATACAAAAAACCCTGCCCCTCCGAAACTCTACAGATTCCCTCAGCAAGGCGCAGCGCGAAGGTCAAGGGGAAAGGAATTACATTTTGACTGCCAATCCTCTGGTGTTATCACTGCAACATTCAGCCTGATCCTGGTAGTTTACCTAACTATTCCTAGCAGGTGAAGTTGATTGGACAACCGGCGCTTGGATTCGCCCATCCAGACTTGTTGTGGCCAGCACAGTCCCGGCAGCCCACACCTTTGGGCAGAGGGCTTTGAACATCTGTCGCAGCCACAACCTGCGCTGACGTGGTGCGAAGGATCACCAGGAAATGGTGAATGGTTATATAAATACCTTGAGAATGGCTTCTTCTTCTTCTTCTTCTTCTCCTCTCTGCTTCCAGTGGTCCCCCCGAGCCCCGCTTAGAGGAGGCAGCAGGTTGAGAATGGCTACTATGCACCCTAGGGTTTTGAAGTATGTCATCCGGGAATCAAATGGATCAATAAACACTCTGGGATGAATCAACACATTTGTTCGAAGCTGCTCAATGATTAGTGCACGGTTGACATCAATGGTCTTCCTTGGAAGGAAGGCGGTTTTGCTAGGAACATCTGTGGATTTGTTGTAGCGTTCCTCGAGATTCCTTCCGGAAAGAAAAGCTGAAACCCTTTGAACAGCGCCTGAATCTCTTGGTGCATTCACCTGCTTGTCGATTCATGGATGATTATAAAGAACCATGCAGGTCTCCCAATGTCGGAGATCATGGCCACAGTGCTACATGACCAGGGTCTCAAAAGGATAGGCTTTATTATAAAGCCAGGCCGCAAAAGAACCATCAAGTCATGAACACTTGTTTTGCCTGTATCACCTGGGTACTTGATCAACTTCTGCCTGGGTGAAGAAGTCAATTGCTTGGTGTTTTCAACCACCCCCAGAAAGTACGAAGAGTTGCCAAGAGCTGTTGAGAATCTGTTCTATTCGTTCGTTCGTAAGCATTCTGGTGTTTGGGCGTTTCTCAAAATAGGGGACCCCCCACATCATCCCGTTTATGAACCATTTACACTAATAAACCAACATGTTTGGGGTCCCTTATTTTAAGAAATCACCATTTGCAAGTCCCAATAAACCAGCTACAGTTGGCTGCTGTGAAGCATTTTCCTCAAGGGGGTCGCTGGTGTGGATCATCGATCCTTAAATACCAATGGCTTTGGATCAACATGGGATGCTGCGGGGACCATGAAGATTGTCGGTAATGAATTATAGTTACAGCTATTCTTAACTAATTATTATCTTGTGAAGCTTGACCTGGATGTTCAGCTGAAGTTACAACTATAAAGCTCACCATGGTAAATATCAACAACCTACCTTGGTGGCTTATACATCCCTTGCTAAAAATATGTTTTTAGTGGTTATATGGTAAATCAATCATATCCCAAAAACACTAAAAACCTAAGTTACTGGGGATAAGCCATCCAGTTATTGCTGGTTGGTAACCATTGTCAGTTTTAAGTACAATCGGTCAATCTTTATTGCTTACCGTTGCAACTTATCGGTCACCGTTGCAAAAAGTGGAACCAACCAATTTCAACCAATCTTCATGAAATAGCAACCAAATTTTAGAGTTGTAAGCATCAATGATGATTATTCAGCCAATCTTGATGCTTGCAATTATCATTCACAGCCTTTTTCGAAACCACCAACTGCGGCGCGAAGCGCGTTTCCGCACCCTCGCCGAGGTTCTCGTGGCGCAACTCAGTGCCTTAATGGCTCATCCGGTGGTGAAGTGAGTGATACACAGTGATGCTTGGGGATGTTTGATGCTGGTTGGGGATGGTCGATCATGGTTGATGATTGATGATGATTAGGGATGGTAGATGACGGTAGATGATGGTAGATGATGATTGATGTATTGGTTAATTATGGTTCATAGTGGTTGAGGATGATTAGGGATGGTTGATGGTGGTTGATAGAATGCATCTCTCTCTATATGTATGTATATTGGTGAATGATGCGTAAGGATTGTTGATTATAGCTGATTTGAAATCGTAGCTAATATTTGTATTTGTTTATGGTTGAGTAAATACTCAATGATAAGTCTTAGGTTGATGGTTAACCAACTGATAGTGATTGATGTTGACTTAGTGGTTGATGACGCTTAATGATGGTTAGGAATGGTTGACGATGGTTCCTATATTGGCAAAAATTGATGGTCAAAGCCTTCTGGTTCATCCTGGCTACTTGATGATTGCAATTGGTCGATCCTGGCTTGATAATCATGGCTTTTCTTCACAGAGATGATGGTTGAAGCCATAGTTGATAGCTGCGATTCATGCAGTTCTGGCAACTGGTTCATCATGGTCAAAGACCACGACTTCTCAGAGGTTGATAGTGCTTTGATCATGGTCGATATTGAACATCGATTTATCGTTTCACAGGTTGATAGTGGTTTGACCATTCACAATGGTTGATGGCTTACTAGATTGATCATGGTCAATGATGTGTCATGGGCAATCGCAAGGCAGGAAACCATGCGTACATATCCCCACTTCACTGCTGGCATAGCTGGTCCTTTTCATCAAACCTGGATGACTGATGTTTCTGCTGGCAGCCGTGACGTGGCGATGGCCAACACAGGACAGCCGCACGGAGGAAGTGAGTTACAACAGGACGACCATGAGGGGCTGATGGATGATTTGTGCATCTTAGTTTCAAACTCTTTCAAATACTCCCCCCTACACGTCTTTGTCAATCAGTGAAACCATCCGAGGTTTCACTTAGCATATTTGTCAACTAGAAACACAAAGGACACAGAACCGATGTATAACATTTGCATCTTATGTCCATCGTCATGCAGTGGTTCACAATCAACGCTGGCAAACCGTCGCGTTTCTTGCTACCCAACCTGGTCCCTATCATTATGGAATCAACATCAAACATAGGCGCATCTTCCACTGCTAGGGTCTGGAGCTGGCCGTGATATACCTTGAGGATTCTCTGTTAACAGTCTCCACTACATCATGGCAAACGATGATTCACATCACCAGTCGTTTATATATACCGTGTTTGAGGATGGGCAATGATGGTTATGTAATGCTGGTTGCTTCTCAGGACAGTTCACTAACAAACCACCAGCTAATCACTCACCAACCTACCCTTAGATTCTGGAGCAATTCTAAGTCAAGCGCCTGAGCGGGCTGGTGCTAGTGATGGTGTGCGTTTCGCGTGGCAACAGGAAATGATCGACCAAGCAGCAAATTTTCACCAACTTCTTTGCCAACACAGGGAGTTCTCCATACTGGAACTGGCCCCCAAGAAATGATCATCATAAGCAGCTTTGCCAACACATGTTTGTTGGATCTTGGTGGCGTCTACCCCATGGATCATAGGCTAAGGGATCAGCTATGGGACATATGGTTGGTGGGCTCGGGAAAAATTCTATGGGCTCCACTGGTTCACAACACGAGGTGATTTTGTCCAGCAACTGTAGCCTTCCGAGAGAAGGATGTAGTGGAACAGGCACCCAGCTGCTACAGATCGATGCCTTCCAGACTTACCTGGGTCCGACCATCTGGAGATTCAGGATTGAATCAAGGAGCTGGAGGTTGCCACGGTGCAGTAGATTTTTGATATACGGTTGACATGATGATTTTGAAATGTCTTGGGTGATATGGTTCGTACTGGCCTTGAAGAGAAAGCTCCTTCTCCCAATCTTTGGGCAGGCTGTTTCTTGTAGTCACAAGCCCCTGTGGTTTGAGTGGTTTGCAAAGGGCAGCTACCCAACTACCCGGAAACTCACATTTATGCTGGCAAAACTGGAAGCGATTACTTGACTCACGACGAATTTGTTTTGTAGCCAGCTCCGTTCAAATACAGAGCTTCATCTTTGACAGAAAAACACATATGTTCAATCATCATGTTTGACAGGCAACAGCCATTTGTGTCTATGCTCCTCGACAGTTCTTCAGCATCGAAATCCTGTTGCTTTTCGAGTATGGTTCTAGACTCTGGGTGAATCTTCTCAACAAGCAAGATATAATGTGGTCCGTACTGATCCACGTATCTTGGTGGCTACACCCACTGGCCAAGTGGCAATAAAGCAGGAACTTCACACCTCAGCCATGTCCACGCAAAGTGGGGCGTGGCCCGGCGTTTCATCGTGGTTTGGATCCCAAACTGAAAGGAGTAGTCCTAAGATGTTCCCCTGCATCTTTTTTCGCAGTCTTACCAGCTAGCATGACGTAGCATGTCCCCTGAACCAGCCATGGAGGTGGGATCCAGGTGGTGAATCACCGGAGATCCACGTCATGAGGGTCGCCGTCAGTTTTCAATCTCCAAGGCGTAGCTTAAGAGGCGGATTTCGATGGTTCTCAATGCCTCAGGATTTGTCATCATAAAGCCATTGATTGACATAGCTAACTTAGCTAACTAATACTGAACCGACAGAACTTATCAATATCGAACCCTATTTGCAGCTGGACCTAAAATGACTAACCACCTTTAAACATCGGTCTCCATCAATTAGCCATTGCTACTCACCACTAACCGGTCACTAAGCCCTATTCCCAGCCATCCTTTATTTCTGGTTGCTCCCATCAACCCTGGTCATTAACCCTTATTACCCAATTTGGTT
Source organism: Symbiodinium kawagutii (assembly GCA_009767595.1). NCBI lineage: Eukaryota > Dinophyceae > Suessiales > Symbiodiniaceae > Symbiodinium > Symbiodinium kawagutii. The sequence goes on along the minus strand of VSDK01006747.1, from coordinate 391,046 downwards.
GATCATTTTGTTGGTGATTGGCCAATATTGTTGAGATCAAATACTATCAACCGCCAGTGATGTCTTCCTAATCAACCATCCATTGTGAAGCTTGACCTGGATGTTCAGCTGAAGTTATAACTATAAAGCTCACCATTGTAAATATCAACAACAATCTACAATACCTGGCAGTGGGTCAAAACCCCGTACCCTTGGTTCCCCTATCATTAATCATTGTTTCCCGTATTATTGTTGGTTATTATCCTCCATGAAAGGTGGTTAATATTGACCCATAGCCACCTCTAAGGTGGCTGACCCACCCCCCACGGTTCACCATGTTGCGCCACCCGTCACCGTGCACTGCCGACCAAGGTACAGGTCGTCTCATCCTCGGGAAGGTCCTGCAGATGGTCCTCCAACTGCTGGCGCAGATCGACCACCAAATCGTTGAAGAGATGGTGGTGCCTGCAGATCCACGTTCGCTGGAACCCCGACCATCGACGAAACTGGGCACAGGTGATGTCCTGAAAGAGGTACATGGACGATATAGATATTTGTATATTAGTAGTATATCTAAGTAGTATAGGGATGTTGGTGTATAGTATATATATTATATATTTATCCCAGACCGGATGTCCTGCCCGGAATGTGCGTTTTGACTGCGCAGGCGCAGTGTTTTGTGACTTTCTGTTTGTCGGCCAAGTGGCCTAACGGCTGACGAAGGTTTTGTTCTTTATATTTATACTTATTTTGATATCAATCATAAAAAGTTGACATGAAGCAAAATTCAATGCTAACAAGTACACCCGACACCATGTCGGCAGGTGTACACATGGCAGGCGGCCGATTTTGTTTTCTAGACTGCTCCCGAGGAGTCGGCAGCGTGGCTGGTAAGCCACTCACATTCGTCTAAACCCTAAAACCCTAGAACTTCCCTATGAGCTTCATCATGCAGCAGAAAGTTTAACCTCAACCATCTTCATGTTCACTAATATCATGTTCTGTCGCACCACCATACCGATATACTACCAGTAGAATACCCCCAGACTAGTCTATCAAATGAATACATATAGATATTTGTGACATATGTGTATAGCATATGTAGCGTGTCTGTATATGTAGATCCTCGCTTGATTTACCACCCTTTTGGGAGGTCCTGCCAGGCTCATGTCTGTTGCATTGTGCATCACGATGACAATGATGATCATGATGACGATGATGGTGATGATGATGATGGTGATGATGAGGAGGATGATTATGATGAGGATGATGATGGTGATGATGGTGATGATGATGATGATGAGGAGGAGGAGGATGATTATGATGAGGATGATGATGATGATGATGATGATGGTGATGATGATGAGGAGGAGGATGATGATGAAAAGAATGCGTGGCCGGCAGGTGGCACGGTAATCACGGTGCTTTGGTACTGCTTGATGCATCTGTATGATGTGTGACCCAAAACTCACGTTGAGTGATGCCACCGTGTCTTTTGGGTCCTGGTGTGATTGGTTGCCTGTGGGAATACCCGTACATATCAAAAAATAACACCAACAAAATCACTTCCCATCTTTCACAACATTTGTTTTCTCCTGGTTTGTGTGCCTTTTTTCTGGCTATGAACCTGAGAGCCGCTAATCAAGGGCGCCCCTATCTGCGCATACCTGTATTTGCAGCAAAAAACAATGCATGTATGTATGTAGCATATATACAGCATCTTCAATAGATAATATGCACACACACACACAAATAACGTCTATGTAACATGTCTGTAGAAGGGATATCCGTACCTATGTACTGATGTAATGTTTGAAATGCGATGCTGTGCGAATGTCATAATGTAATCCAAGCAATGTGATGTGATGTGATGTGATGTGATGTGATGCATGGAATGTATGTTATGTGCGTACTTTTCGCATCAGGTAGTGAGATATCACGTACGTAGGCAAGTATGGCATGCATAAAACGTATGGCATAGCGTCGTCATGCGTGGTTTGTACACATGTAGGTATGTAACCTAAGGATATGACAGGCAAGTAGGTAGGTATGTTCATATCAAGGTATGTCTGTCTGTGAGTAGGGAAACCAAACATCTTTTTAAGGGGGGCACATCGCTAGTTTATGTGTGAATGGCTGGTGATTTGCCACCGCAACAATTGTGGAGACCTCGGGTAGGGTTGGTTGCCAACGCATCCTCAGCATCAGTGGAGTGCAACCATGAATCATGGTACCCGATGGAATGGTTTCCCTGCTCGAACGGGTCATGCTCATTGGGTTGATTGCGTGTAGCGCCATAAAAGTTGGTAACGCATCTCTGCATTTTGATTATTCATCATCAATCCATCAAAATGATTATCATTGCCATGTTAACAGAAAAGAATCACTATCAAATGAATATATCAGCGTGCTGTTGGGGTATGTGCTTCTAACATCCCATGATCAACCACACGACCATCACAACCAGCCATATTAGTTATTAGTGAATGTATCCCTACTTTTTGTTGTTTACCTTATCAACTTTCATGGTTCTTACCATTGATCACTATTTATCCATACTTGGACATCAGTTATTGTCTATCTTCAACCATCAGAAACAATCACTACTATCAACCATCATTGACCAGCATCATCATTCACCATGCTGTACCCTATTATTGCTCATTGTCCCCTATAGTTCAGCATCACCACTAACCATCATTAAACCATCATTAAACCATCATTAAACCATTATTAAACCATTATTAAACCATTATTAAACCATTATTAAACCATTATTAAACCATCATTAAACCATCATTGACCACCATCACTCACCATCATGATCCATCACCATCATCACCAACCCTTAAATTCCCTAGTATCGCTGGCTATCATCCCTATGGTTAACCATGAATTCGCCGCTAGTTGGTCATCATCACCATCATCACCATCATCACCATCACCATCATCACCACCATCATCACCCACCATCATCACCAACCACCATCATCCATCCAGCCACCACCGCTAGCGCTGCAGTCCCAGGAACGCCATACGCCGGATGATCTCGGCATGCCGTCCGTCGTGCTTCTTCAAGGGCCCGCAGCCGGGGTCGTAGAAGCTCCGCATGTCCACGCTGAAGGTGGCCTACGCAACGAAGGCGCTTCGGTTCCCATAAGACGTTGAAAAAGAGGCGAAAACCACAGGAGGTTTGAACCAGCTCAGTAACCGTAGGGGTGTTGTCAACCAGCTTCGCAATACTACCAGCTTAGCAATACTACAAGCTTAGCATAAGAGGTTTGGGGTGTTGTCAACCAGCTTGGCAATACCACCAGTGGTCAACAACGGTTGATTAACCATAAATGATGGCCTATTGACCATAGTGTTATAGTTAACTAGTAACCAGCTTATGAACTTATTGAACCATAGTTCATGCACTCAAACCAGCAGCAAATAATAGCTAACACTCATTGATAGTGGTGAATGATGATGGATGCTAGGGCATGCCAACAACCAACAACCTCTAATGGTTACTTCATGTGGCATCTGTGAATTTTGATACTCTTCAATGAACAAAGCAGTAAGTTGAGCCTCAAATTGGAGCCTCAAATGGGAGAATATTGGAGATTCCCACGTGCTAGGTATGGCACCCCGAGGAGTTGATCGGCTGTCGTGCCGGGCTCGAGGTCAATCTTGGGCAGTCCAAACGAATCATCGGGCTGTCCAACACTAAGATCTCTGCACTTTTCATCGGTATCTTGAGTTTTCACAGATCCCAGTTCATAGATCAAACATGATCAAACGATCGTCATATCATTCTATCCTACTGAGACGTGCAAAATCGGACGCCTCCAGTTATAGAACTAGCAATTTTGACATGGCCAAACCTGGTGGAGATGTGACTTATATGGCAGTGGGTCAAAACCCTGTACCCCTGGTTCCCCTATCATTAACCATTGTTTTCCTTATTGTTGTTGGTTATTATCCCCTCTTATTGGTTGGTTAAATTGACCCGCAGCCATATGTCCTGCTACCGGCTACTTCTTGATGGGATGCCCAGGCCCCAAGCTTGGCGCTGGCGCCTCCTCCTGGCATCGAGGGAGATCACGCAAACCACAGGTCCTTGGAGTACTCGGAGGACCGGCCCCAAAACTACATACTGTACCCATGCCCCTCCAAGAGCTCAACCAGTGACCATGAAGAACCATCAACAGTTGATAAATGTTGATAATACCTTCTCAAGCGTCCGTGGTTTTTCTTCTCTTTCTTTCTCTCTTTCTGTTGAGATTTGGTTGTGCAGTTGATTCTGGCTTTGGGAAGGTCAGAGCTGCGTCAGGGCACCAGCTTTGGAAAGCCAAGGAGCATGATAATGATGCGAAGGTCCGGTCCCTGAAGGGGCCGTGGGTCCGTTGGTGGCCAGTTGGAGGCAAATCAAACATCTAAGGACATGGAAGATCATGGCTTTAGACGTGACTTTGAGCTAAATGAGCAAGTACCAAGCAATGCTCATTTCACCGTATTTGTGGAAGGTCATCTGTTTTATAGGGTGACTTGCCTCAAAAAAACAGACAGTGTGATTGTTTGAAGTGTGCCACCTTGTGCCAATGACAAGCTACTGCCATGCGGTGATACAACACCGAAAACCTACAGTTCACGGAAGGCCCAAATGGTAGGTGTATGAGAGTTGAGTCGTAAACCTTCCAAGGCTACCAGAACAGTCATCAAAAAAAGTCTGGAAAAAGATACTATCAAACATACTGTTGCTGATCATGGTTGATTAATTTAATAGCCCAGGATTGGTTATACATATACATATGTATAGAGATACAGAATCGTCATGAATCGTCATAAATCCTCATGAATCGTCAATAGTGGTTGTTAATTGTTTGTGGTGCTTGTATAAAAATAGTGCTGTACAATAGTTGATAATATGGGAGAATAACAATCAAGTGACCAACAGCCAAGCGAGCATCGGTTCTACTGATTGATTACTAGAGATTCCCAAATAGTGGGTTCAACGAAACCAATAAAGTATTAAACCAGTCGCGGGTTCCCACCAGTGCTTAAAGCCAAGGAGTACCAGCGAGCTGGAAAATCGAATAATTTCATTTCCGGATTGTCCATGCTTGAGCCATCTGGTTGATGAGTCATTTGGCCATCCCAAAAAATAGGCTTGTTCATCAATCAACCATCCCTCAATATCAGGCCTAATCCTATACCAATGCCCATCCAAAGAACCCGTGATCAGCCAAGGGCAACTCCTGGGCAACTCCACACATCTCCGCACTTCAGCTTAGCCCTCCCAGAAAAAAATGTCCGATTGATGGTTTCTCAAAATAGGGGACCTCCCAAATCATCCAATACTGACCATTTATAGCAACTAATGACCCAATCATTTTGGGGGCGCCCGTTTTTCAGAAACCTCCAATTCAATGATCCAACCAACAAGGGCGGCGCCAGGCCTTGTCATAGCCGTGATCTTCTGCTTCATCGGCCTTGTCGAGATATCCATGATCCACGTGGTCGCCATCCTCGCCCGAACCAGGGTCCTCTTTCAGGAAGGATGGAATGGCAGGAGCCGCCTCACCTGCGGGGTCCCGATGCTGCTGGGGATCGAAGAAATCCAGCTGTGTATCAGGCGGAATTGTCAACCATCGGCTAGTCAGGCTCAACGAGGACCTCTTGGAACCTGTTCCACCATTGATTGCCTGGAAGAATCTCTAGATTCAATCGTCATCCCCTTTGCAAAGGTGCAAGAAAGCGTGTATACATGCACATCGATTTCCATACAGGGATCTCATACCAAAGCCTAGAGTATGTAACCTAATATGACTCGGGAGCAGCAATTTCCCTATGCTAGATATCCATAAATCATAACATATCGCGCAACTCATGGTGACTTGCAACCAAGAACCCTAACCACGACACCTTTCAGAACTCTGAAAGACAGCGGTCTGTACAAGTTGAGTCACAAACATCACAAACGCCCATTCAGGCAGCTCCGACCTTCCATGATTTCCTCAAGTTCGGATTCTTCATACCTGACCTCAGTTTAAACATCTAAGCTCAGCTAGATCCACCAGCATAGACCTTCCAGTCATGGTCTCCCAAGCGCTTGGCACATCACCTGACGTCCACTGTCCCTGCCTTCGCGTTTCGGGCTCCGGCTGCGGCTGGGGCTGCGCTTCACTGGCGCCACGGGCGGCGCGCGCACCGGTGGGCGAGGCAGCGGCGGCGGCACGGGCGGTGGCTCGGGGACCGTGGGCACTGGCGCAGGTGCCCGACGCCAGTGGTTGGCCTGTTGACCGTTGGGCTTGCGCCACCTGGCTGTGAAGATCTGTGAAGATCCATCCAAGTGAAGTGGGATCCAAGTGGAAGGGTCCAACTCAACTTCCAAGTGGTGTCCCCAGCAGATTGTAGCACGTCCCCAGCAGAAAATGACTCAGCTGATGAATGTAGTACATTTTGTGATGGTTACAAAGGATTCATTGGTTAAATGTTCCAAATGGATCCAAATGGTTCTTTACAGTGGGGAAGAGTGGTAATTTGTAGCCACCGATTGACCAGGATCGAGAACGCGTACTGCTTAATGATGGGTGATCGCAAGCAACTACAACCAATAGCAACGCTACGAGGCTCTTGACATGTGGATGTCTGGGTGCCTGCAGGACTCATGCAGGTGCTGTTTTTCTTGAACCTCGAAGCGTGTTCGAATTCAACAAACAGCAGCTCCTTTCGAGCAAACAGCAACGTGCATCGCGTTGCTGTGGTCAAAACAAAGGTTGCAAAGAGAACAGGTGATTCACCTGCCGTATGGCAGTCTCCAACCTGCACATTCAAGAGGGAAGATCCCCGGCTAAGTATGCCTCTTCGTAGTGCAAAGGTCAATCAGGGCTACAAAGCCGAGGCCCTCATAGATTCTCCATGGTTGACCATGGAATCTGCCACTAGTCCATGGGCAGGTGCTTCTCCTCCTCCAGTGGGTCCGGCAAGTCTGCACAGTCAGAGGTGCTTGCAACGCCTGCAGCAGGACCATTTGTCACTGCTGCCACCATGTCGGAGATGTCGGCAGCGCACAATGCCTTCTGGCTTCCCTTGCTCCAGCAGTCGGACACGGCCAGTGAAGTGAATTGGGAGATCCACGCAAACGAACCTGGGCCGCATTTAAAACAGAACTTTAGTCCCTTGACGCCTCGCAGGGTGCTTGAGAGCCCTTTACATCTCCCTCAAGGATATGTACCCATATACATGGTTTACCTATACCTTGAAATGGAACGGATACGTGCGCATACATGCCCCGATGAGGTAGCCACCAAACAAAGGAAACAAAATGAAAGGCACGAATTAAAGTTTATGTTCAATGCCGGAAGGAAGCTGATAATATTCATGATGTTGATAGCACAGGACTTTGGCTCAGGGCAGGCGGAAGCTGCAGTGCGGATCTGCAGCATTGCACGCACGATGTAGGCAGCCGCATTGGTGACGTCCGCAACGATGCACTGCGTGAGGTCAAAGCCACGGTTGCGGTTGGCAGTGCGGAGGGCGTCCACCTTTTCCACGGTCTCCACGGTGGGAGCGGCGCCAGCAGGGATGAATTGCTTCCAGCCAGGGCCTGTGTCATCGGTACCGTTGATCTTCAAGCCTGCAAGCCAGTCCGTGTTGAAGTCGCAGTCCTCCTTCACAGCAGCTCCCACGGTGGCCATTTCTCCGAAGTTGGCCATCAACGCGGTGAAGTCACCAACGCAAAGTGCTCCAGAGTTCACTGCCTGACCGCATGCATTGGCTGCAAAGGACAGGTAGGAGGCAATCCAGGTAACAGACGTAATGAACCCGGCGATGCTGGCTGCACAACCGGCTGGGGAATTGTCTGGGCACCTGATGCCATCATATTCAATCGCCTTGTAAAGGAAGACTATGGCCTGGCCCAAGTAAGCAGCTCCCTGAATCACATCGATCACACACTCCGTGCGGATCCAAGGAAGCTCTTCAGGTTGAGAATCATAGAAGAGGTCATTGAGGTTGCGCAAGGGCTGCTTCAATTCCAAGGTCTTGGCATGTTCAATGACCTTGTCGATTCCTGGAATCTCCTCCCAATCCTGGACAGTGGACATGTCGAAGTGCTTGGACTGCAGCAAGGTCTCAGGTGAGCGGTACACAACCTTGGCAGCCACTCCAAGGACCACAAGCAGGGCAAGGCCAGCACCAGCGAAGTACCAGTGCCTTGGCTTGGCACGGGGAGGCTCACCGAGGTCCTCCAACAGCAACTCCTCCACCTCTTCGCTGAAGTGAACCTGCTGCACGTGCTCGGATGCCATGATTCTGTGCAGGCTGCTTGCGAGTGCTCACGCAAAATCTGCTTGAGGCAAAATGTGCTTGAAAGTTTGCACATCAACAGCAACAATCAATGGAATCTAGCGAATGCATGAGACTAGAGAAAACAGCTTGCTGTTTCCATTCACATCAATGCTAAAAAAGTGCAGCTTCAATTCGCACATGAAACGAGTTGACTAGAGAAACTGTGCATTAGAAACCATTATATATAGACAACTGTTCTGAATTAGAAGTTCTGAGCATAATTAGCCATCATCAACCATACTGAACCAATCGATAGTTATCAATCATCATCCAACGGCATTTGATCCATTAGTATCAATATATATATATATATATACATACAACATTGTATTAATATATGTACATATATTGTATTACTATATGTAAATACAAATATATATATAAATATACATATAAATATAAATATATATATATATATATTTAAGTAGGAGTCTTTTTTACCTCGCAGCCGATTTGGGAGTCAAGGTTGGGGCGAGTATCACCCTTTTTAAAAGGGGGACCAACCCCAAGGGACCCACTCATGAGTGGTCAATGCCATAGCATTAGATCCCCAACCTGCCCTCAAGAGGGAGGGAGGGGAGGGAACAAGAAACAGCTACGGTAAACAGACTATACATAAACCGTCGTAAAACTGCATGCTGTTTCTACTCCTCTTTTTAAGTAGGAGTCTTTTTTACCTCGCAGCCGATTTGGGAGTCAAGGTTGGGGCGAGTATCACCCTTTTTAAAAGGGGGACCAACCCCAAGGGACCCACTCATGAGTGGTCAATGCCATAGCATTAGATCCCCAACCTGCCCAATTAGAAACAACAGCGTGGGAAACACAAAACCACGAAACCAGACGAGGGGCCGCCCATAGGCACGTCAACCAATCCCCACAGACGAAAGCTCAAGAGCTTGTTAAGAGAGAACGCCCATAGGCAAGCATCCCTCAAAAAGGCTCAGGAGCCATATTAGTCTTTAAAGTGGCATCGTCAGCCACAAAGTTTACCCCTTTTGGGTCCTTCTTCTTATATGCCTATCTTTAGGCAATAATCAAGGCGTACTCATCGGTAAATTTATCAACCAGCCCTTAGGCTAAGAAGAGAGGGGGTGCTCATGAGCCAACCCTCAAAGAACAAACCCCTCCTTAGAGGAAACCCTACGAGAACCCTCCATAGAGGGGCAAAAGAAAATAACTTCACACAACTCCAACCTGCCCACGCTTGTTTTACTTGGCGAAGCTAGCTGAAGAGTAAGTCACGCCAGAAATGGCGAAAATGCCAGATCTTTGCCCGAAGGACCTGCGGGAGCGCCATGCGCAGGAGCGCTGCTCTGGCGTCATCCAGGTAAATCCTGGCTGTGCGGTGATCTTTCCACCGACCAAGAATTGCTACATGGTCCAAACTCCGAGTGTGGACGTAGGTGTGGGTGGCGCCTCCGCGCCTCAGGCTGTAAACAGTGAACCCACACTCGGTGGCGCCAATGCCAGCCAACAAGGCTGCATAGCACTGCCGAAATCCCCGTGGGGAGTAGCGCCACAACTTGCCCTTGGGCAGAAGCAACAGCAGGTGTGAAACCATTTTGCAAAGCGATTCATTTTGAATCACCAAGGATTGGTCTGCTCTGCGAGAGGTCTTGGTGCCTGTGAGAGTGATAACCACACTGTGCGTGTGGATTTGTTTGTGGATATCCTCAGTGGTCAGGAGCACCAGTTCCATAGTCCGAAGGAAAAAGCAAAAGCCCAGCAGCAACATCAAAGAGAGATCATATTGACCCGCCTCATAGGCCTGTGCAGAGAGGGTCTTTGCGACGTCCCAAGGCATAGGGACAGCCCTTTGGGGAACATGATCTCTGATCCAGTTGTTGTAGTACTGCTGGGCTGTGACAAGGTCTCTTCGGACGGATGGCAGAAACCTCTTGAAGCCGCTAAGCAGCCATCCTGCGTGCGAGACTGCCTCGCCGTCTTGGTAGAGGCAGTTTATGTATTCTGCCATGCATTGATCCAATTCATCTGCCTCGTGAGGCAATCTACCCAGTTCGCTTTCGACATAAACTAAGAATCTTTGCACTTCCTTTCTGTAGATGGTGGCAGTTCGGTGCGTGATACCCTTGAATTTCAAATGCAGCTTAGGAGCCATGCCGCAAGGATGTGGCCTCAAATCTGCGAGAGGCCAAATCTGAAAAATTCCATTTGCTCAGGGTCCACGCTACCAACGGCCTTAGCCCACTCATCAACTGGACCGCCATGACTCGGCGCAGCACCCGATTCAACTTCACTGAGCTTGAACGGCCTTTCGACAAGGCCCAGTAGCAGACCATGCTATCCACCACATGCAAGTAGCGGTGGTGAAGCTCTTGGTGAAGTCGAGCGCGACGGCGCAGCTCTGCCAACACAGCAGTCATCTCCAGCACGTTGATGTGCTGAGAAGCAGTCCAGCGGTAGGAAAGTGCGGTTCTCCAAAACCATCGAAAGCAAGGGTAGGGGATGAGGACATCCCTGTCGTTGGCTCCATCCCGTGGGATTGTGATGCGGATGTCTGAACCGCGTAGGCCCACTTGCCTGGAGATCAGCTCCAAGTGAGCCTCCTCATTGTTCTCAAACATGGAGTCCAGGATACCTCGGACCCCGACAATCATCTTGTAGACCAAATCTTCGCTTTGCAGACCCCGTGTGGCCCCCAGGATCTGATTGTAAAGGAGGTGAGGCAGGTCAACAGGTTGACGACCAAGGGGTGTCACCATCAAGTCCCGCAAATCCGCTGCGATGGCAGCAGCGTAAGCCCGGCAGAACTTCCAGGGATATTCGGCCTCTTCAGCCGTATCAAAGTGAATCCCCTCGCCTGTCCAGTGCGCCTCATATGGTTCTTGATGAGTGCAGTTGCATTCCAACTTGTGAAGGGCAGCATGGACTCGGGGTGAATTGTGAAGAAGTGAGGTCCACTTCGTCCTCCGTCCCCCGAAGCAACAGTGAGACCAGGTACTCTTGCGCCACCCTGGCCGGCCTTCCATTTCCAAAGCTTCCTCGGTGTACCAGAGGTACGAGTTCCAGGGATGCTCCAGCCCTGCATAGCCGCCTTGACGGTCAGTGTAGTCCAGGCCTTTCAATGCTCTGCGACCCATCTTGTTGTCTTGGCGGACTTTGATTTGATCCTCTTTTCCGATGCGTTCCCATCCCCATGGGGAGCTTTCTGACCGAACTTGAGCTGGCCCTGCTATGCGCCCTTTGCCTTTGACATACACTGGCTTACCACGGGCTCTTGAAAATGTACGACAGTTGGGCCCCCAATGTCTCCACCGCAACGCTGGGTCCTCCTCCTCTGTCTCAAGGGCCTCTTTCACTTCGGGGGTAAAGAAGTCCCAGCTGTTATCCTTGATCAGGATGTCCATC